>JAADWJ010000414.1:0-20413 GCA_023336165.1 Pythium monospermum
CAAAAAAGCTCGCAATATTATTATTGTTGCAAGAAGAAGTAGAAATACCAAACCGCTCTTTTTTCTCTGTGAAGAATCACGGTTTTTTTGGGTTTTTTTTTTTTTAGCATTTAGAGCGCGTTCCCACGGAGACACCAAGATCCAAAGCCCTTGATGCGACACGCAAAAAGCCAAAAAAAACGCCAAACGCCTTTGTTTGGGGGATTGAGCCAATTAAAAGTGCAATTATTGCGCACCCCAAACTAACAAAAAACAAAACAAAAGCAAAAAAAAAAAAGGCTCCACAACCAGCTGACGATGACAAATTGCACCCAAATGGTGCGTACAGAAACCAATGGGCGGTGGGCCTTTTTTGCACGCAAAATCCACGAAATTCGCGCCATGTACACGACACAAATTTGTGGAAAGGTATTCGCGTTTCTGTCGATTTGATGTTCCAAATAGCCTGGTCTTTCGCGCAATTTCGAAAAAATTTCAGGGAATCCATGTCCCGTGCTATTGGGCAACTTTTCGTGGCCCACAAGGGCGTAATTTGCCACGAAATGGACCCAGGTCCATTTATCACCATTTCCAGTGTTCGCTACAAAGGGCTTTCTGACCCATATTAACGAAAAAACCTGCCATTTTTTGTTGCTCGGCGTGATCACGTCGATGTTGATGCATCTAGATTCTGAATGCTTTGAGAGCATGAACTTGTGGACACTCGTATTTTCTGAACGAATAATACTATTTCTACCATTTACTAACACGTCACCGGAAGGCAGCGAGACACGAAGCCGTCGACGCAGCGACGTACTGCTGCAAGAATTTCCAGCGGTTGCTGCTCTTTACTTGCCCGCTGACGTCTGTGATGGCGAAATCTGGTGGCGCGTGGTCCGGGTGGGATTCGTAGAATAACTCGACTAGCGTCGTTGCTGCCTCCAGGCGCTTCTTGTCCAGTCTATGATAGAAAATACAACAATAAAGAGGTTCAGTTAGTTCTACAAGTCCCCACCAGCAAGAAAGCGAGAGTACTGTACGTACAAAAGTGCCAGCACGCCGTCAATGTTGCCCGTCGCGGCCAGAAACTCAAGGAAACCTGGTTCAAAAGGCGTCCCCAAAAGCGTGTCGCATTCATTTCTCTTGGCGGCCTCGGTAAAAATGGCTTGCAGAAGCCCGAGCTGCTCGGTCATTTCATCGTCACCTTCAAAAAAGGCATCGCCACCAAGAGACGCTGGCTGTTCATCCAGAAGCACCGAGGCATCGCATACTTGTTCCAACACTTGTATGTACGCGCCGGCCTGGATAATGCGTTGCAGAGCCTCCAGTCTCGCACTGGGTCGTGGGATGACCATCGCACAGCGTACTGCGTACGAATACAAATCCACATTTGCCAGCTCACTCTGTGAAGCGCTCATCACTGTGAGGTCCCGCAAGTACACGACGAAAGATGCAACGTCGATTTGATCCAGGAACGGGCATTTTTGGAGCATCGTGACCATCCGTTCAAGTTTCGAACAGATTATTTCAAGAGCCACACCTTGGAATAACCGAGGCTCTACCGTCGACTCCACCATGTCCATCGCGTCATCTCCTATCTTTGAAGAGTTTGCGCTCTCCTGCATCAATACCGTCAAGCGAATCAATGGCGACAACAGCGTGGCTTCCCACACTTTATCGGCATCACTGATGCTCCGCACAAAAGGTTGCTGACTCAGCCCACTCAGCACACGCGACAGAGAGCGGAACATCCCCAACTGCATCATCTTCGACAGCGCGAATTCCCATAGATCTGGCGCTTGGACATCAAAATCGAGCATCAGATTGCTGACACATCGTAGCACCCACGCGTCACTCGCATTTGTGCCATGCTGCCGCAGTAAACTGCGCACAAGCGCTTCTTTCTTGGCACGGATCACAAAATCAATCTCGTACGGCACGCGATGCTCTTCAAAAACGACCATATGCTTGCCATTGCGAATGTAATCCACAAGCTCCTTGACAACGATGTCAAACGCAGCCAATTTCATCTTGGTTTCAACCGCTGTGACGACGACCGATCGATGCGACTGCGCGAGATGAAGCACGGTACGGGCGGCGCGCAGCTTGGCGCGGAAGGTGACGCCGGCGCGGGGCTTTGTGTCTCTGGCAAACGTCACCAGGTATTCCACAAGTGCAACAGCAGCCGCACCAGCCTCCGAGTCAGGCGTGGCATCGGCGACCTTGGCGGCGATGTACGAGATCTTGTGAATGATTTGCTCGTCGCGTGCATCCCGCTGTTCCTCTTCCAATGGCGTGAAGATATCTTCCAGAGGAACAGAGCTGTTCTTCTTTTGGTTGTTGTAGCCGTCATCTCGTTCGTATTGTTTCTGTTGCTTCTGCGAAGTTCCGTACACTGCATCTTGAACCAACAGCTCACGCACCAAGTCACTGCGCATCTCATGGGCTGGCAATTGCAAGACTTTTGCGACACGGTCAGCGATTTTATGCAGCGAGATATCGTGCTGAGCTCGATCGCCTTTGACTGGCGACATCTTGGAACTGGTGCCACCACCGCTCGTGGAACGGTACATCTCATAGAACAATTCCTTTGGCTGTTTGATTGCGAGTGTGAGAAGCTCTGCCTGCCGAGTCTCATTGAAGAATCGACCCAAATTGCTTTCCGCAAAGATCAATTGAAGTCGCACACGAAGCGCCTTTTGCTCCAGCCGTGTCAACGCCTCCATACCCAAAAAAGTTGTGTTGCTTGACGCGCCGGACGCTGAGCCATTGGAGCCACTGTAGTCGGTGGAGGACGCGACCGCTGCTTCCAGTGCAAACTCGAGCGAACGAAGCTTGTGCGCCGAGATCGGAAGATGTTCCGCGAGCCATTCGCCCGCCGTGATTTTGCTTTCCACGGCTTTCAAGCTGGCCAGGATTCCAAATAATCGTTCCAATTCCGACCCTGAGAGAGATGACGACAATGATGACGAAAGCGGAGCATCAGTCTTTACAGCATCACCTTGTTTACGGTGGCGGTCGACGACGTTTTTGAGAAGCAGCATGAGCAGCTCGTCCGGTTCGAGGCGCAGTGGGAGTACAAGATTCGACAGAATGCCAAAGCTTTTTGTCGTCAACACTTCCGAAAGCACATTCCGCGGCTTGGCCATCATCCGATGGAAGCAAATCTTGTTCTTATTCTCAACGGGTGCTTCAGCGGTGTCCTCCCTCTTTGCCTCGGCGATTGTCGTCGCCGCCATGGCTTTTTGGTTCACGGGCACAGCTGCCCCACTTGATGATGCGACTCGGTCGGATACTGCAAACGCCTTGAGCACGTGAAGCACTTCAATGCGTCGCTCGACTTCTTCTTTATCTGCGTACGATGTATGCTCCAACAACAAACGGAACGTGAACAGCAGCCGCTCATAGTCCATACCGTCCATTTTCGGAAGCACCTTGAGCAAGAGCGCGACGAGCCGTTGGTCGTGGATATCCTCCAGCACACCGACCACCTTGTCTTGATACTCCAAGCACTTCATGGACGAAGCCTCTGGCGTCGTGAGCAGCGCCTCCACGTACACGAGTGCTGGGAAGCTGTCTTCGATTTGGTAATGGCGCGTAAACTCCTGGATCGTGTAGTAATCATAGCTGCTCTTCGCAAGCAACTCCGGCACGAGCGTGCGGATATACGTGAGATCACGACGCTCGCTTTGGAAGGCCTTGTGGTCGCACTGGATCTCCAGCAGATTCAAGTAATGCCACCAGCGAGCATTTCCTTCCAGTTCGACACATTGATGCAAAAATGCGATTTGCTGCCACGCACGCGCCGCATCTGCTCCGATCTTGGCGAATTGCTGGAAACGGTTAAAGTCTTTCGCGACATTCTCTTTCGAGATTTGGCCGCGGAAAGTCTTGAACGCCTCTCGCTGGTCCATGCTCAGCATGAGCCCGAGGCCGAAAAAATTGTCGATCCGTCGAGATTGGAACACCGTCGAGAGAAGTTTGCCAAGTTGGGTTTGAATCACAGTGAGTGCATCCTCTGAGACCCATCGCATTGACAAAATGACTTGCAGACTCAATAAATCCGCGTCATTTTCCACGAGAAACGATACAAACCGCTTCGATGCGAGCAATTCTTGACTTGGAATCGACGAGCTTGAGTCGATGCCCATAGCGGAGCTTTCACCGTGCGTGATGAGCAAGCGATGCTCTGCGATCGCGAACCGGGTCGCCAAATTCATCGTCTGTGCACTCGGCAGCACGCACATCGTGTCCTCGCGGAACCATTTCCCGTAGATGCGCCACTTGTCTTGCTCTTCGTGGAAATCGACACGGTTGGCGTGGCCGTTTCCAAGCTGAGTGAACCGAAGCATATCGTTCAAGAGTGTGGCGCTCTTCAGCAGCACGTAGGTCTCTTCAAACGAATCCGTGTCACACACACAAATCGCATACCGAAGAAGTTCGAGAGAGTACATTGGCGCTTGCATATGTGCAACTTGGATCGGTGTCCGTGGTTGCTGGTGTTGGTCATGGGCGTGCCCGTATCCATGGGCGGATTGGACAGTGTAGATCTGCTCGGCATGCGTCGCTGTGTACTTGGAAATGGAGAGCGAGATGTTTTTCAGAGCGAGACCCGACGCGCAAGACCTCCCTATGCTGCTGCCGATGTTTCCATCTCGTCTCGTCGTGATAGTTGTTCCACCTCGTCGGCGCGAAAATAAATCACGGGAATACTGAACAGCCTTGAGAATATCGCCATGCTCCGCAGCGACCTGGGCGACAAGCGACTGGTACTCATCACTCGCCATCCCCATGTGCGTCGCATACCGATGAAGATCAAATGCCATCGTCGTTTGCCGATCATCTCGTTGTTCATCGTTCCACGTGAGCGCAGTGCCATTCACAGAAGGAAGTGGTTTGGCACGCTTGAACGACCCAGGCACACCATCAGTCATCGTCCCAAGCGCTCGCTTTTTTCCCTTCCCCGTAGGAGCAGGCTGTCTGGCACCAGGTTTCGCGGATGTAGCTGCCAATTCCATGGTTGTGAACATGGCGTCTGGCTGGATGAATGCACGCACACGCGCAGCGACGGCTTCTGGATCCGAAAGAGTCTTGACCGAGACGAGAACACCCCACTCGCTCTGCATGCGTCGAATTCGCTGCAAGTCCGACAGCAGCCGTGCATGTAACACACTCTCCCCGCTCAAGTCAGCGCCACTTGCCAAGTTCCCATCCTCCGCTGCAGGCATCTCGAGCTCCGCCGACTCCGCCAAGAACACTTCAGCCGTTGCTTCCAAGATCCCCAGAAAAAAAGCAGACGACCAACCATCCGCACGAGATGACTGGGGCTTCCCACGTTGCTGATCCTCTTCAGTTTCTTTCATCTCGAGCAATAAGAGGCCCAGTGCGAGTGTTTCCTCCATCACCGGAAGAATCTTCCACGCATCCCCGGAGCGAGCAGCATAATGAGCCTTGAGCTCTCTGATCGTAGCCTTGGTCAGTCTTGATCGACGAGAAATCTCATGGTCCATGGCACTGGTACTGCTGTTATTTCCCATCGCAGCTGTTGGCTCGAGCGTCAGAAGATTCTCAAAGTACTGCAGCGCCGCACGTTCCACACTTAAGTGGCTGTACGCACGCACAAGCTGAAGCGCATCGCCGAACGCTGCGTCGCGTGAGATTTGCGCCAAGATATGGGACACTAATCGCGACCCGCTGCGTGGGTCGCCGACTTTGAAATGGGCGACACCGTATCCGGTGAGCATATCTTGAATTTCCATGAGCCGCACGTGCTCTTGGATCACGTCGATCTGTCGTGTGTCCCATGTGACGCATTTTATCGTGAACTGCTTCACCTGGCTTGAGAACGGCGGAAGAAGTGACCCAAAGAACAGCAGCGTGGCCTTGGCGCGGATCTCGACGTCGCCAATCGCGTCCACAATCGCGAGTAGTCTTGCCTGCTCGGACGTGTTGCTTGTCGTTGGTGACGACTCAAGTACCTCCGTGATGTAGTCAAGCAAAACGGGGTCCACCAGTTGGCCACAGTAACGAAGATAGGTCGCGACGTGGTCGCGGATCTCGAAAGGCATTGCCTCGGCTGACGAGCAGCGATCGAGAATACTCATGGCGATCGTATTCGGTGTTTCCTAACAACAAACAACATCATACCACGGCAAGTCAGCTCTCTTTCTCGTTCTCATGGATCTGTCGTTCTCATGGATCTGCATCAACTCCAGAAAATTCCTCACCTCGACAAATACCGACAGCGAAATCTTGAAGCCGTGGTGCTCTTGCAAGTACTTCATATGCTCGAGCTGCTGTGCGAGGTGGTTAATTCGTTCTAGTGCACTTCTTCCGCCATCCTGTTCGTTCGACGCTGTGCTTGAAAACCGGAGAGATGCCCACTGGAGACTGCTATTTGTTGAGACGTCACCCCATTCGACCGACCCATGCGCACGGGGGCGAAGCAACGCACACAGTTGAAGCCCGGTTGCGATGTCTTCTTTCTCTGCGAAGTGTTCGATCCTTTCGACGACCCACGAGGCAAATGCTTTAACAGTATGACCAGCCGTCGCTGAAATGTGGTCGGTTTGCCGTTCCATGAACTTGACAATGGATGGGATAACATCACGTTGAAGCCATTTTTCGTATGCTGCGAACGGAAGATCCATTGGGAGATGGCGCAGCACAGGTCCAATGTGGTGGACAGCATCTTGATGGACATGTCGCTGCCACAACAGACTCACAGCACGGATCATGCCACGTTGCATGTAGCTGCACATCACCTCCAACAAGTTGGCACTGCAAAACGCACGCCAGCGTTTCATCACCGACTTGGCGCTTTTGGTATTCCCACTGGAAGTGCTCAACAGCAACGTAAATGTCGTCCACTTGTACGATGTCGTGGCAATACGATCTAGCCATTCAAACACGCGTGGCTCCAATATAGTGCCGCTACTGTACGAGGAAGAGGAAGACGACGCATGGGAGGATATATGGCGAATTCTCTTGGCGAATTCAACGAGGCTCTCGGTGATAATGCGAGAATCTTCGAGATCACGACCGATTTCGTGCAAGCACTTTTCCATGTTGTCAGCACAAGCGCTGGTTACCCGTGAGTCTTGGAAAATAGAGAAATCCATGATCGCGAGAAGTTCTTGAGCGCATCGCACACCGTCACTGACATTCTGGGAGTTTGTGTTGTTGTCCGCCTGGCTATCGTCAAGCTCCATACGATCGGCGTCGCTCTCAAGAGGATTGATGACGAATGTGTGGATGGAATCATCGCGAACTTGTGTGATGAAGAGCTTGTCACTGGGATGTGGCGATGACAACAGAGTCACACGGGTTGAGTCTTGGTTTGTGGAGAACGAACAGGAGGTGATTTCTGACGATGGGGCTCGCGCATGAGGACGCACCTCCACCAGTTCCACGGTCGGCGCATCCGACTCAAGCTGGCTCAAGGCATGACGGCGATATAGAGCCAAAATACACGATGTGTCATCTTGCGGTGAGCCTCGCCTGGCTTCTAAACTCGCGAATGCCTCGATATTCGGGACATTAAGCTGAAACAGCAAGACGAGTCCACGCCAATCCCACCTAAGAGACACAATACACACAGTACGTCCATCAGTACACCAAAGAATCCTCATATAGCCCACATCTATACAGAACACAATACCAAGTGAGCGAGCCGCCACTGGAGAGCACGGCGAGGTAGCGGCCTTGGCAGGTGAGCTGGATGTCCATGACGCCCATGGCATCTGGGAGCAAGTCGTACGCTGCGTGGCGTTTCATCGTTTGATCTGCTTTCTGCGTGTTACTTGTTTCCGCACGCCACACACTCAGTGCAGTACTATGATTTGCAATTGTCACAAACAGCGACCGAGAGTATCGACGAGCCTGCAGTGGGTAGTATGAAGTTGTCAGATCAATCACTCACCCTCCACGAATCAAACAGTCACCGGGAGGTGTTCCTAACTGCCCACGTACCAGAAGGATCGATTTGCTGCCGTCTCGCAGTTTGCCGACCTGTACTTGTTGGACTTGGATCGATGCCATGATCATGCGAAGCGCGCTATTGTGGGAAGCCTCTTTCGTCAGTGTGCGCTCGATCTCGGACAGGCGCAAGTTTCCGAGGCGGATGAGAACGCCCGCTCGGGTCAACACCAGCAAATCTTCATGTTCTGGGCATGGAGTTTCCCCACGGCGTTCCGATGACAAAGCGAACACCACTGCCTCAATCGTGTCTCGAGATGGCGACGCCGACGGCGCGACGATCGGATACGCAAAGAGAGAGGGCCCTTTCTGGCTCTTGAACAGATGAAGCGCGCCGTTTGCGTCCGCGATCGCGAGGAAACCACCGCAATTACTGAAGGCAAAGTCCACAATCGCATGTGGGAGAGTCAAGGTCGTATTCTCGCTCGGCTGACTCTCTCCGAGTTTAAGTGAGTGATGCGCCGCCGTGGGTTCTGCTGCCAAGTTTGTACGGTCATAGAGACCTTTTCGGGATGCTCCGGCGTCCATGGAGTCCATGTTACCGTGGTGGACGATGGTCAGTTCTTTCTTCCCTGTGCGCACGGCACTCTTCGCACCGTCACGGCTCCACGCTGTCCACCGACACTGTTCCTGAGTGACACCATCCACAAGAGGCAACGCATACAACTCCTTATCGTGCGCTCTCTTTCCTTCGTCGTGATGAGCCACGGGGGGCGCGCCCGCCACTGTCGCCCTGGTTGCCATCATTTGGGATGGTTTGAAGTTCGAACGCGAAAATTGGCGCGCAACTGGAAAATACATGCGAAGCAATCAATTCGATGAGAATTTAAAATATATTTTGCAGTGACGCGAAATAAAACAATCGAAATAGTGACATCATGGTCACTGTTTGGGATCAAAACAACAGCATGTGACCGTCACTGGTCCAAAATGACACAAAGCAGCGAGGGCGACGCTGCTCTCAATGCCTCGGGCAAGACTGAACAAGACAGCCCCTCCACAGAGCCGTCGGCATCCTCTTCATCGCCATCAAATCTACTGGGCCGTGCTCTTCGCGGTGGCTCGTATTTGTTTCTCCAGAAGATCTTCACCTTCGCGATCAACTCGTTCATCTTGCGACGCTTGCATTTGAGTGTGACGGGCGCGGTGACCGTGCGGTTTGAGCTCGCACTCGCGACCGTGTTCCTGGTGCGCGACAGCTTCCGCTTGGCGTATTTGCGCATGCCACCTTTGGTCGACGCTGGCCAAACGACTACGAGTTCCTCTGCAAAACGAAACAGTCGGCAACAACAGCTCGTGAACATGTCTTGGATTTCGACGCTTATCAGTTGGCTTCTCGCAGCGACCATCATTGCTGTTTCGATTACTAGTGCTGGTAATGTCACTACAGCAATAACCAGCCATGGAGAAGCACCACAAATCAAGCAACAAACAGGGCTAGAAGGGTATACCCAAGTGCTGGTGATGTACTGCGTCGCAGCGATGATTGAAGCAACGGCCGAGCCGATGTATCTGCTTGCGCATAGTTCCGTGCTTGTTGGATGGCAAGTGGCGGCGCAAGGCATGGCCTTTCTCGTGCGCGCGTTTGTCCAGTACATGGGCATTTTTGTGATCAAATTGGATGGCCTTTTGTGCTATGGACTCGCCGAACTGGCCTACGCGACGACGCTGCTTTTGGTATTTGCGTGGTTCTTTTACTGGAAACTTTGTGAAAACAAAAAGACAAATACATTGGCGATGCAAAGCATGGCCGAATTGCTACCAGGACGTGTCCAGGACAAGCACGGCGGATTCGTGGATGCCGAGTCGCTCTCGATCATGGGGCCGCTCGGCATCCAAAGCGTAGTCAAGTACTTGCTCACCGAAGGCGACAAGTGGGTGTTGTCGCTTTTTGCAACTCTCCAGCAAATGGGTGTGTACGGCATCGTGTTCCACTTGGGTTCGCTTGTACCACGCATTGTGTTTTTCCCTCTGGAAGAAGCGACCAAGACCGTGATCAGTAAAATGGACGCGTCCAATGCAAAAGAAGTCGCGCAGGCCAAGCGGTTTATCATCATGCTTCTCAAACTCATGCACGTCATCGGCATGGTGTTTGTGTGCTTTGGCGTCAACTATGCCTACACGCTGGTCTTTCTTCTGTACGGTGTGGAAAAGGCTCACGGGGGTGTCGGCTCGGCACTTTCTATGTACTGCCTGTACATCCCGTTTCTTGGATTGAATGGCATTTGTGAAGCGTTTGTCCACGCCGTTGGAAACAAAACCCAACTCACGCGGTTAAATCAACTCATGGGTGTGTTTTTCCTCATCTACGCATCCAGCGCAATGTTTTTCATGGGCGTCTTTCAGCTTGGAACCACTGGAATCATTCTTGCCAACTGTGTCAACATGAGCTGCCGTATTCTGTACTGCATGAGCTTTCTTGCAAAGTATTTTACGGCCGCAACAGCAACCAAGCCAGCAAAAGAATCGTCTTTGCCTTCGTCTCCGTCGGCACTCGTTTTGCTGCTCACATTTTGGCGAGAAGCGCTCCCGGATCGCATTGTGATGGCCGCGTTTGCCGCCAGTTTTGTGATTTCTTCGATCTCACAACGCGTGTTGCTTGTCAGCGATGCGTGGGTCCGCCACGGCGCTCACGTTGCCGTTGGCGGTGCGTGCTTTGCGGTCGTGCTACTCGCGCTGTACATTCGTGAACGGAAGCTGATCCGCGAGGAGCTCCGCTACTTGAAACGGGGTGGTGGCGGTGGCGGTCCTGATCCCATGACAGCGACAGCCAATACAAAGGACTCCGTGAGTGCTACCAAAGAGCACGCAGAGTAAACACCAAACAAAAACAAAACAATACAAAGTCTATTGAACAATATCCGATTTCTATTAAAATACTGAATATTTTCCTGGCGCCGGGTCCAAAAGGTCACTGCTAAAACAAACACAAACACCCACAACACAACAAAATGCCGTCCACAAGACGGAGAAGAAGCGTGGATACCACGACAGAAAGCGCCGAGCTTGACCCACAAGAGGCCGAGCAGCTTGCCGCGCGACAGCGAGTCCACAATGTGATACAGCAGATGCCGTTGCTCGCACCGTGGACGACCCACGTGGCCTTTGAACCATCGTTTTCCGATGAAATGAACCGGTGAGCTGACCACCTCTGCTCTGTCTTGGAATACTCGACTCGAACTGCTTGCTTTACAAATTCGCTGTTGTTGTTTTGTGTGGAGAGTAGTGAGCTGGGTTCTCGCGTCCACGAGCTCGTGCTTGGTGAGCTGGAGCGATTGTACCGTCGACTGAAAATGCAACAAGATGCAAGCGACTCGGCTGGCATGATCACCAAGAAAGCGACCCGAACGTTGCTTGAAAGCCGCCTTGTCGTCGAGGCCACACGGCAGATCGATGTCTACAAAATCCAGTCCAATGTAAGGTTGCAGCAAGAAGTCGTGAGTGGTGAAAGGCAATGCAATAGACGGTTTTTGATTTTTTGTGTTTTTCCATTTTGGCTATCCAGATGAAAACCGCCATGAAAACGGCCATCGCATTGGCCAAGACGCCTGGCTTTGCGCCACGTCGCGGCGGTTCCCATGAGAAAGCGTGGCGCCAAAGCAGTCTCATCGGCCAAATTCTGGATGAAAAAGACGCGGCCAAAGCGGCCGCTGCAGCCGACACAGCTGCGGCAGCAGCAGTCGCCAAAAGCGTCCACACAGCACGAGATGGCAGCTCTCACCACGACCAGCAGCATCAAGAGCAGCTTGATTCTTTTGCGCCTCTCTTTGTCACTTTCCCGCCGTCCCCGCAGAAACTCGGTGAGCTTGTCAACCAAGCCGATGCTGCGCTGACAGTCGACGAGCTCAACCAGCAAGTCACGAGTTTCCGCCACCGGCCAGTCTCACGCAATGCCGTGCAAGACGCCGGCAGTCCTGTGGCGCGACGCGACCAGAAACTGGACCGTGTGCGGTACATCGCGTCCACTCGAGTGGGTGTGGTGCCACCCACACAAAACATTTTAGACGAGTACCCGATCCCAAAGGAAATCTTGGACGCGCTGGAGACCCACCGCCACTACCACATCGACGAGTCGTCGCTCATGTCCTCCTTTGACGCGATCCGCACTGGCACTTCCACTGGATCATCAGCAGCAACTGGAGCCACTGGAGGAGGCGACTGGGAGTGTTACGTGCGGCGGTCTGTGCCCGTGGAGCGCAAGCCCATTTCGTTTGTGTTGTCGTCGCTGGAGATCGCAAACGAGCGGCCCGTGCCGCCACCGAGCGACATTTTCCAGCACCATTTGCTGGAAACTGCGACAAATGACGACATCATGCTCACGGAAGTGCGGCAATTGTACGACCACACCCACGACTCGTACCGTGATTTCCGTTCGAGTTTACATCGCCATTTGGATTTCCAGTATTTGGTCGATTTATCGTTCCGCAGTTCGTTGAATAGTACCAGTTATTTCTTAGAAGACGAGATAGCCAATTCTGAAGCCTCGGTGCAAATCCCAGACAGGCTTTTCCGCAAGTCCACGACGACTGCTGGTGCGACTTCCCCTGTTTCCAAATGGAAAAGTGTGGCCACGCAAAACTTGGCGATGCAAGGACGCATGAGTTCCAGGCGTGGCGCGATCGCGATCCAAGTCAAGGCCGAGCTTTCCAAGAAAGAACGCAATGAATTGCTCACCAAGATTTGCCATTTCACTGCGAATGAAGTGCAGCTCATGGATTTATGGTACAGCTACGATGCCGATGCCGTGGAGACCACGCCGTTTGACCCCATCGCGATGCTTCCAGAGCTCAGTACACGGTTTGACACGGTCTGGAAAGACCTCGCGATGCCCGCAAAAGAAAGACTTGACTTGGCGATCAAGTACAGTTCACTGGACAACTCGTCCAGACTTCCAGATGCCGTTTTACTGTGGGAAGTCACGACAGCGTTGATCAAAGAACGCGAAGAGCTACTTCGCTTTGTACGCATGGCGCTAGCGACGCCGAAAAAGACCATCGCGATGATTTCAGAAGAGACCGCGCTCTTGCAAGAACTCGCACAGAGCACGACCCATGTCAAAGAGGCGCTCTTGCTCACGTACATTGAAGTGGGCGATTTTGTGACTCTAGGCGGCAATTTTTATCTGATCAAGATGGAACATGAAGCCACCGAATTGCAGCAAGGCATCGTGGATTCGCTGGAAGCCGCCAAGCACCCACCACCACCACCACAAATGTCAAATGAACAACTGAGTGAATTTGGAGCCGACCAACTGGACAGTGACCGTGACACAGCCCACCGCGGCACGTGGGTATGAAATACTGTAGTCCTCAATGTGTATGAATGTAAAACGATACTTTTGTATTTGGTGGTGATCTATCCTATATCCTTACATAATTAGTACAAAACAAGTGGGACGGAGGTTGAGTTGGATTGTTTTCAATCGGATTTCTTTTGCTTTTTCTTGCTGTCTTTTTTGCTTTTCTTCTTGGATTTTTTCTTTTCAGAAGAAGAGGAAGAAGGAGAGGACGCGTCGTCGGCGTCGTTGTCGCCGTTGGTGGACGAGCCCGCCTCCTCCTTCCTTGTCTGCTTTGACTCCTTGTCGCTGGTGGTGCTGGCATTCGTCATGGCCTGCACAAGCTTTAAATCGCCCTTGATCAGCAGCGCATCGCGCTTCAGTTTGCCATTGCATGATCCGTAGGCACGGCGACCAAAGAGCTTGCCGCCCGTCGCCGCGAAGAGCTCTTCATCGGTCGGCACGCGGAACTTCTTATTTCCAGCGGCTTCCGCAGACGGCGAGCTCTTTTCCTCATCAGACGAACTACTGTCGTCGCTATCGCTGCCACGCGCGCGCTTCTTGCTGGCTTTCTTCTTGGCTTTCTTCTTGGATTTCTTCTTGCTTTTCGTATTTGCTGCGGTCTCCTCATCCGAGTCCATGGAAATCTTGATCTTATCGGCAAGTTTATCGTACGCATTGTACCACCACTGGTTCTGCTGTTCCTCGGCCTTTTGCGCTTCTACGCCAATGCCCATGGACTCTTCGCGCTTCTTGACGCGCACGTACGTGGAGACACCTTGCTCCGACTTGCCCAAGCCTTTGCCCTCGCTCCAGCCCATTTTCTCCATTTGCTTGCGTGCAAACAACGACATCTCAGACGCAGCGCTTTCATTCACCATCGACCCAAGCTTCGCCATGTACTTCTTGCCCACGAGCGGCACAGCGCCCGTTGACGCCGTCGAGCTGCTGCCTGTCATGTTTGCTGAGCTCTTCCAGGTTTTGGTGTGTGTGTTGAGTGTTTGTTTTTGCCTTGAAAAGCCACCAACCATTTTCAGGCCATCACTTCCTGGGCGCGTTTGATTGGTCAAATACCATCGGAAATTACTGTCAAGTGTTTTCATTGGACAAAATGCTAAGTGATGAACATTTCCTGTCATCTATCCTGTCTGAGGTGATGTATTACTATGGTGCAAGAGCGCTCTACAAAGACCGAATGGCATCGCCTCCAGATGAAAAGCACTTGACGGTGTTCTCTAGCACCTTGAATGACATCGTGGATTTATCGTAGACACCGTCAAGTCCTTGGCATTGACGCTGGACTGAAATCTATCGCAAAACAAATAAATATTTGATTCAGAAAATATCCACGCGACCCAAGCATTCCTCCGGTGAGTTTGCTTACTGTGCCGTGGACATCTTTGAAGTAGCCACTTGGTAGTGGAGCGACTGTGAGGACAACTGTCGCCAGTTCGGCTAGAATAGGCGTCTATGGTGATGGGGGAGAGCACAAAACCACGTCGATGAGCCAACATCGGCAAAAGCAAAGTTTTTCGTCACTGCAAGTATTGACATACCATTGCCTGGAGGTCGGATGAAGAATTTCCTTGGTTGGTAGAAGCATCAACGTCAGAATGGCTGAGCACCACAACGTTCGCGTGACCCTATTCATGAAACAATTCCCACATCAGACATCTGAGCCACGAGCACCCCAGCTGCTGTATCGCCAAAACTACAAGTGATGTGATCCACGTACTTGATTTTGAAGTGTTAATGCGCGGCAGCAGCGAAGAAACTGCACAAGCTGCGGTCGCCCCCACTTCCATTTCAAAGGACTCAAATCATCAATCACAATCGACACAGGCGTTGCCGACGAGGACACTGCAGCTGCCACGTCTGCTCGAATCTTTTGGAAAAGCCCTGCAGCGGTAAGAGTCTCGGTATTGCGGGGATCGAAGCAGTCAATCTGTCGCAGCGTCTGCTTCTCAATACTCGAGTTCAAATTTACTCCCTACCAATGGGCAATACAGAGAATGAATAAACAGACAATTTGCCACAACAACACACGGTACAGTTACGTACCAGCTTGCGACCGACTGCTGCATAATGGTCCTTCGAGTTTACAAAGTTGACGAAGCAAACGCGATGACCTGTGGATCAAATCAACAACAAAAAAGCGGATTAAAAATGACAGCAAGCCACTGATTTCCAGAATAAAGCTATGCGTACCGGCTTTCAGAAACAGCGCCAAGAAGTGGTGCACAAGAAATGCACCGCTCGATTCTACGCGATCATGGATCGCGATAAATTCACCCACGGGCGCGGTCGTCGGCGTCCAATGGAGCCCTTCACCAAGAGCATAGAGCGCCTCCGCCATTGTTTGCTTGGCTTACCTTTGGTGTAATGATTCAGTTGAGTGACATCGCCAAAAGTCACTATCTGACACTGAGTTTGGATCAGATCAAATCAGAATTTCTGAGTCGATTTCGAATCGGCTCAAGTTAAGGAGCAGACTTCACTGAGAGAGTCGACTTGAGTTGCGTAGAGCCGGCTGCAGTCGATTGCATCGACTGACAGTTATAAGAGGGTGAGGCCCCGAGTCGACCTCAAGCAATGGCACACATAAAGTGAGCACGACTGGTACAATACACTCAAACGAGAGGAACGACTGCGATAGTGACTGTTGCCACAGTCAGTATGGTGTGCATTCGCGGATCACTTGCGATAATTGCACAAATCCAGGACGGTATCTCCAACCATTTTTTCGATTTCAACACGGTTCCAGAGATAGAAAATTGATTGAGGCAACTTCAACATGAGACAACCGTTTTATGGGATCAATGACCACCCGTCAGCATGCGACGGCACTCCTCCAGAAGCTTCTCGATCCCAGCAAAGATTCCGTTTCTTGACGCTGGACATCGCCATGCCACATGCATATTCTTGTGGCGTCCTCAATAATCGCCTGGCCTTTTGATCCCGAACCCAGAATCTTGCTGAGATTAAATTTATGTGAGTGATGGTCGATTCGGCGTTATTTACCGTCATTAGATACGTTAGATACGTTAGTTATTGTAACACAGTGTTTATTCTCAGATGTCTTGTTGCAAAACTCTTGTAACGCGAGCAGCACATCGCCCCGTCGGCAACGGCCCTTGCGTCACTCGTCACGCCAAACACACCACAACTCCAATCACAGCCCCCGCGTCTAGCGCCGCGAAGCCATCGTCCTCCTCCTCTCCGTTTGCGCTGTCTGTCTCTGTGTCAAGGTGAGTGACGGTCTTGATCTCCTTCGCTTCGTAGACGACGAGGTCGATTAACGTCAGATTCCATTTGGCGTACGTAGTCACACAGCAAAATCACGATGAACAGGATACGAGAACTGTGCCGCGCCATCCAACTCGAATACAAGCGCAAGACGACCACCACCACCAGTGCGACTGGCGCATGTACAAATAACAGCGACGATGATCTCCCGCAAGAGATCGAAGAAGGCAACGTCGAGTACAAGCTCCAGCTTCTTGACCCAGCACCAGGTAAATAACTTTCTCCCTCCTTCAAGATTCGAAATCAAACGCACTGAATCTTAACAACGTCTTCTCATTATATACGCAGACCGTGTCAAGCACTTGACGACGCAGCTCCACTGGCGCTTAAACGAAGGTAAAGGAGAAGCCTTTTACGAAATTGGTGTGCGCGACAATGGCGAAGCCATCGGCATCCCATTGGCCTCCATGATCAAGTCCGTGCGCACGCTTGCACGGATGTGTCAGGTGCTCACGGCCGACTTGGAGATTGTTTGCTTTCGTCGTGGCCGCGAAATGGGCTTACGTGCGTTGCGCGTGCGCGTGACACGGATCGTGGATAAGAAAGCCAAGCAGCAGCTCCGTGTGTCTGTGATTGGTGATTTTGAAAGTGGCAAGTCTACATTAGTAGGCGTATTGACACGCAACTGCTTGGACGATGGCGCGGGGCTCGCACGGATGCAAGTGTTTCGCCATCGCCATGAGATTGAAAATGGCTGTACGTCCAGCATGAGTGAGCATACCATCGGCATCACGCAAGATGGAAGGTTTTGTTCCGCCGATGTGATGGACGACTGTGAATTGCGCGATGAAGAAATGGACCCGACGGATTTTAAAAGCTTAATCACGTTTAGTGACTTAGCGGGCCATAAAAAGTACTTTAAAGTGACTGCGTCCGGATTAGCGAGCCAATTCCCTGATTACGCGATGCTTGTCGTGGACAGTGCCAAGGGGGTCCAAGAAATGGCCAAGGAACATATCAAGATCGCCATGGCCTTTGAAGTGAAAATCTTTGTCGTGCTCACGAAAGTGGATACCGTCACAAGTGAACGGATACAACAAACGCTTCAAGAAGTGCAAGATGTGCTTCGTGTGTTGGCGCCAAGCAAAAAAATCCGCTGCTGCATCGATGGCGATGCCGCCAACATTTCCACGACGGCGTCGATTGAAAAGGGGGAGAATATTGTGCCCGTGTTGGCGGTATCCAGTGTCACGGGCTATGGACTGGCGGCGTTGAAGAGCTACTTGGTCGCGCTATCGCCACAGCGGGTATGGTGCTCGGCGAGCGCCACCAAGCCGGAATTCCAGATCAACAAGGCCTACGAGATGGACGATACGGGCACGATCGTCACAGGGCTCGTGCAAAGCGGCACGATCCGTGTTGGTGACACGATGCTGCTCGGTCCAGATAGCCATGGCAAGTTTGGCGTGGTCACGGTCGATAGCATTGAAGTGCAACGCAAAGCCGAGCCATGTTTGAGTGCAGGCGAGACCGGTGCGCTTTTGATCTCGTTCCCACCAGAGACCACTGACATTTCAGCATCGCCTGTCTGCAAGCGGATCCGCACGGGGATGATGCTTCTCCACCCAAGCGTCCACCCGATGGCGACGCGTCAGTTTGATGCTGAAGTGCATTTACTCAAGGATGATTTGCTTGGACTGAAAGAAAATTCCCAAGCCGTGATCCACGCTGGCCGTGTGCGGCAAATGGCCAAAGTCGTGCGTGTGCAGGCCTACGGCGGCAGCGGCAGCGGCCAGCCAAAGTCGTTGCGTGCACTGTGCCGTTTTGAGTTTATGTACTGGCCAGAGTACTTACGGCCCGATATCCCAGTGGTCTTGCGCGAAGAGAGCGCCTACGCGGTGGGTAAAGTGGTGCGCGCTATCCACTTGACGACAGCCGAGCATACCGTGCTGCCAACCGTGCGAACATGTTGACACTACTGTAGCATACCATAGACAAGGAAGGGTTGATGAGGGAGGGAGTGAGAGAGAGGGGGAAACTTTGTACAATGCATCCAATATATATTACCAGTACTTTATTTTTTTTCCCCTTCATTTTTGTTTTTATTTTTTCAGGTCTCATCTAGCAAAAATAATCGTGATAATATTACTTTATGAGATGGTGTGGGAGGTGTCATCTATTTATTGTTCACGGGACATCAACAAACCCCGACTCGCCTTTGAGAAGCTCTTTGGCGGCTTGCACTGTGATGAGCTCTGCTCTAAAAATGACTCTAAAACAGGAAGAGGAGGCTGTGGGCTGAGCACCTGATCTGATCGGAACCATTTTCACGCGAGCAGACCATCCTTCTCTTCCCTCCTTCGCTATCACGACCGCCTCTGTGTATCTGTACCAGATCTTGAGAAACGACGCTCTCTGTCCGGAGCCAAGTATGAGTAGTGACGACCATGATGGCGACGCCCACGGCGGCTTGGCGGCGCTGTCGTTCGATGGCGTGCGAGGCCACGAGCCATCGGCATCCTCTTCTTCTATTCCTACTACCAATTCCGTCGTCCACAAGAAACCCAAAGGCTCCTCGAAACACAAAGGCCATGGCGGCCGCGCACAGTCCATTGAAGAAGTGTTTGCGACCATCAGCACCGTGCGGTCCTCATGCTTGACACCGCCATCGGAACATATCCTGTTGACGCCACGGTCCGCCGAGGCGTGTTTAAAATGCGGTGTAAACCCGGAAACAATTAAAATTCGTGATTTAGAGTCGTTTTACGACTCGGAAATCACGCCCGCGGTCCAGCGGATGCGCCACGAAGCGTATTCCATGCGGCGCCACGAAGAAATGAAAGCCGTGCGCCACGAAAAGAAGATCCTCCTCGCGAATGAAGACTCTAATACCGTCAGTGGCGGTGGTGGCCATGGGAAAAAATCGCCTTTATCATCGTCTGTTTCGCCACCAAAAAGCAAAAATCCAAATGGCAACGAAAACAACGGAGTCTCGTTAATTGAGATTGAAAAAATGCGATTAGAAAAAGTGAAACGCCGCCAAGAACGTGAATTAGAGCAAATGCTGGAATTTGAGTTTAAAATGACCAAGATCCAAGAAGATGCCAATGAAAAAATGGACCGTGAAAAACGAATCGCGGACCAACGAGAACGTGAACGGCTTCGTCATGCCCAAGACATGCAAGAAGAAAAACGCCAACGGGAAATCCAAAAAAAAGCGCAATTAGATGCCGAAGAAGAACGGCGGCGGCTGGTCGCTTCTGAGATGGCGGCGCGGGACCGTGAATTAGCTGAACAAAAGCAAAAAGAAGAAAGGATCCGCAAACTGGAAGCAAGGCAGCGAGAAGAAGAGCGTAAACTCAAAGCTGAAGAACACCGGCTGCAAACGGAATCCATTTTAAAACAACAACAAGGTGAGATCCAAGAACGGCTCCTCCATTTAGAAATCGCAGAAAAAACACGAAATGAAATGCTCGAGGAGCAACGTCAAGATCGTGCGGTGCAAATGGAGGAACGACGTCGTAAAGTGCTTTTACGGATCCGTAAAAACTTGAAACAAGCCCGTAAAATGGAAAATCATCGGAAACACGAATTTCAACGTAAACAAGACCAAAGTGACCAATTACGGCGCGCCCATGAAGACGAAATGGCCCATCAACGTGAAATCCAACATCAAGAACAAGAATTGATGGAACGCAAGCGTAAAATGGTGTTAAATGAGACCAAACGAGAAGAAGAAAAACGCAAAGAACTGCTTTTACAACGGCAGCGAGAGATGGATGCCAATGTTTCCCATGTGCAACATACGCAACAACACCAATTGACTTTGAAAAAGGAATACCGCCGTATCCAACAGCAATTGAAATTGGATAAAGTTGACCGGATGAGACGGATCCAAGAATATAAACGACTTGAAACATTGCGTAAATTACAAGA
>JAADWJ010000415.1:0-20390 GCA_023336165.1 Pythium monospermum
AAAACAAAAACAAAAAAACATTTAATTTTTTTTTTTTTTTTTTTTATTGGTGGTTTTCTGTGTTTTGGTGGTGACGACCTTGTCATCCGTGAACTTGTTCGCATGCGTACTTAGTGGAAGTTGCCGTCGAACCCCCGCTAGAGTGACATAGAGTGTGGTGTTGTTGCGTCGCCGTGCGTTATGTGAATGTCACTAAGCTCTGTCGTGGGTTGTTGGCGCTGTTTCATTTCCGAGGCTGTTGCAACGCGGCGCACGGAACTCCCAATAATCCAAGAAGGGGGAGGCTGAACACCAGCAGACCGGGACAAAGCGATCAAAGCGCAAGGCCCCGAGCGAAGCTGTCAAGAGATGGCATTGAAGGCAGCCGTCGTGCCAGCGGTGGGCCATATAGTGGTGGCAGCTCCGTGGCCATGGCCGGCGATGTTCGTGCACACTACAGACAGCAGCAGCGTCTTGTGGCTATTGATGTGGCTGCTTGCAACGCTGGGCGTGCTCCATGCGCTGTCCAAGCACGTGCGTGGGACAAGCGACCAATACTATCGATGCCTCGTGAGCTTAACCAGCGAAAACAGCCACTTGAATGCCGTGACGGTGAGCGAAGTGCCCAGTCAGGCGTTGCGCGGCAACAGGATCGCCAAGCAAACAGCGAATATGAATGGCAATAGCAGCGCTGCCTCCACAGCAACAACAACACTAACAACGAATACAGCGTCGCCCATTGTGCGATCCGTGGATATCCAACCAGTGGCGCCTGCGCTGGCGATGCGCGTGCGAGTTGTCCAGCTCTCGTCATCGGTCGCCAAGCAAACGACACCGGCGATGGCGACCACCACGGCTGCGGTTGCGACAACTGCGATGCCAATGGACGCAGAGACGCCAGTGGTATTGCAAGATCTACCATGCGAGAGTATGCAACAGCACAAGCAGCCATACTGTGACCCACCAGCGGCGAGTACAGCCACGTTGTCTGCATCCTCCTCACCCTCTTCTTCTTCCTCCTCATCGTCATCTATGCGCATCCGCTGGAAACTCAGTGGATGGATGTTAATGTCACTGACGCTTTTCGCGATCTGCGGCCATGCGACTGTCGCTCGAGCAGAAGCCGCCACCGGGTACATCGTTCTCGTGAGCATCCCGATCTTGGACAAAGTGCTCCCACTCAAGAACCTCGCGCAAGAGCTCTTGCATCGCGGGTACCGCGTCGGCTTTGCGCTGCCTGAGGTAGAGATATACATATATATACCACTACAGCCATCATGCTGGCTCACTCACTTTTATTGTGTGTGTTTGTGTATAGAACTATCGCCATTGGATCAACGACTTGGACCATCTCGAGTTCATCTCACTGGGCAACACGATCAGTGGCAAATCACAACATGACTTCCTCTTACAAGGGACCCCCCTCCAGCAGCAACAAGAACACCTCCACAGCATCGGCGATGTATACAGTAACTACGCAGCGACTCTGCGGTACTATGCCTCTTTCCAGCGGTCCATGTACAGTGCGCTGGTGGACGATTTTGAAGACGACCGTCCGGATCTTGTCATCGTGGACCGGTATACGTTTGCGGGCTTTGATGCGTGCCATACGTCCCATATCCCGTACATTGTCAACAGCGCGTCGCTGCTGCTGGACATGGACGCGCCGCCAGCGTACATAGCCGCGCCCTTTTCCAATTTCACGATGCGGGCGCCAAGTGTCTTGGAGCGGTGCCTCAACAGTGTGTACCGTCTGCGGTTCCGCTTGGCGATGGTCGGCGTCTTCCAAGAAATCAACCACGTGCGGAAAGACAATGGGCTGCCAACGATCCACGGCAAAGAGGACCTCATGGGCTACCAGCTTGTGCTTGTGAACTCCGTGTTTGGGCTGGATGAAGCGAGACCCATTGCTCCGCAATTCCAAATGATTGGCATGCTGGAGAAGCCATCAGTGGCTTCCAACAAACCACAGTTCTCTCCCGACTTGGCTCGATGGCTCGCGCATAGTGAGAAGGCGCTGCGTCCCGTCGTGTTGATCAGCTTTGATACCCAAGTGCCGCTCTCGCCCGAGTTTGTGGCCGTGATCTTGAATGCACTGGAGAAAATCGACGCGCGTCTCATCTGGAAGATCACGTTACGAGAACAAGCCGCGTTTGACTTGCGCACACGTGCACCACAGTCGGTTTTCTTTCTCGGTGATACAACAGACGCTTCTAAAGCTTCTACCGCTTCTAAGAAAGAGGACGATGATCCAAATGTCGTGGGCCACTTGCTACGCAGCGTCTCGTTGCTCATCACAGGAGGCGACCATTTCTCCGTCCAGCAAGCATTTGCGCATGGCGTGCCTGTGCTTGGCATCCCCACGACCGCCGAACAGGTTGGTTTTATGTGGTGGCGTCTTCTCCTACTCTGTGTGTTCTCCTGTGTAGCTCACGTTGTATGTTTTATGTAGTGGGAGACCATGAACCTGGTCGTTCGCACTGGGTCCGGACTGCAGCTTCAAGGGCCATCGTTCACAGAGCCCCACGTCCATGGCGCCGTCTCGGCGTTGCTCAACAACCCGCAGTACGCCGAGGCGGCTTCGTACCTGGGCGACCTCCTGAAAACGGGCGGTGGCACACAACGCGCAGCTGACCAAGTCGAATCGGTGCTGGAATTTGGCGTGGCTCATGCCATCCCATTGCGCAACATCCAGCCATTGTTCAAGACGTACTTGGTGGACGTCTACCTCGTGTACAGTGTGATTCTGTTTTGCTCGGTCATCATTTTGCGCACGTGCTTTGCTATAGTGTCGTCGATTCTTCAAATCGCACCGGAAGTCCATTTAGGAATGGCTCTGGATGATGATCTTCCAGAAGGAGATCCAGAAGGAGAGATGCACAGTGGCCACCACCATCAGCAGCATCATCAACATCAACAACACCAGCATCATGATGTCCCCGCCCACAAGCAACAGCAAATGTACAACCCCAGCAGCAACAGCCATGGGCATCACCACCACCACCACGGCAAGGTCAAGGATCTGTGACTTGTGTGATGATGAGAAATTCGAAACATGTTGATACGAACATGCTGTTGTAATCGAGATCACCAAACGCTGACTTTGCTTATCTTCTTCTTTTTTTCTTTTTTTTTTCTTTTGGTGTGCTAACTGATTCTGAACCTGGGAGAGATCGATGACTCATCCAATACATTACGGTATCCAAGGGCAACTGCAGCTGCAGGCACTGGACTGTGCTGCACGCAGTGCCGAACCCAGGTCTGGGTCGTGAATCCAAGAGTCGTGAGAAAGATTCTTTCTTTCCTTGGGGTCTCCAATCGCATCCGCGAATTTGTCGTAGATGTTGGCTGATCACCGAGGTTACACCTGCGTCGTCACACGCTTTGAAGCAATTTTTCACCGCGAATACTGACCAAGAAGCTGCTCAAAATGCTGCTGCGGGATCGCTGAGCTAGTGCTGTTCAGTGTGGGTTTCTGCAGGACTCGGAGCAGGGCTTGATATGGCTGAGACCAAACTGTGGAGAGCAACGCGATAGAATACTTGGTACAGGCTGCTGTAAGATGATTGCCAGCACGCCACCTCATGCACTTCGCCCCTGGTCGGATCAACGATTCTAATATCTTTGGAGCAAAATGATTCTGGGGCTTCCAACTCACTTTTTCGGTCTATTTTTGTAAAAATCTAAAACCTAAAAATGTTTCAACACCGCAACACCCCTTCGTTTCCTGGCTTTTCATTGGTCCAAAATGGGTGCTTTCCCAATTCGTTGATGAACTCCCAAACCGACTGTATTGTCAGGACCAGACTGACCCCATTTTGACGGGCGTGCGGTCGCCCAACTGTTCCATGTGATCCCGCCATAATTGAAATCCAAGAAAAGGGAAACTAACCGCCGTCGAGGCGCTGTATCGGCAAGAGGAAAAAGGGGGGATTTGAGCATGGACGCGCGCGACGGCGACTTTGAGCGCATGCAGTCGCCTGTGCTTCTTTTGCCGCGCTCTCCGGTGCCTGGGCCGCCACATCGACGAAGCCAGCAACCGCCGCCGCGGGAGTTGCTTCTCCATCAGACGACACTGGAATCGACGCTGTCGACCGATCTCCACGACGTATCACACGACGAACGGCTGAGCCAAGACGATGATGATGACGATGAACTCGCGAGTGGTGATGACGGTGGTGCGATGCCATCGCGACGGCTCTCCGCGATGCGAGGAAGTTACCCGCAAGCGCCCAATGGCACTGGCGCCGACAACGATGCGCTGTTCATGCAGTCTACGGAATACGTGCATCACTACGCGTCGCCACCGCCGCGCAAAGGGAAAGGGAAAGGCGATGCGTTCCGCACGCTCTCGCGCCACACGAGTGAGACGGTGCGATTGAGCGTCCAGGACCACGACCAAAACGCGACGTCGACGAGGCAGTCGCTGGAGACGGGCTTCACACTGAATGGCGGAAGCGTGCGCAGGCGCACCGCCTATGACCAGCCACTGATCGCTGGTGGTGCCATCCAAAGCGACGGCAACCACCACCACCACTACGACCACCAAGAGCAGGAGCAGAAGGACCAGCAGCAACGCACGTATTTCCATGGATCGTTCCGCGCCAACTCGTACTTTGCGATCCGCTTGCTGCGCATCACGCAGTTCATCGCCGCGGTCGACGCCACCGCGCTGGTGTTTTTTTACGGGTACCGACGTGGCAAAAGCGTCCAAGATGACTACGGCGCATTGTTTGTTTCCTCGCCATTTACGGCCATTTTCCACCGTGGCAACAGCTGCGCCGTGACCATATCTCTTGCCGCGATCGTGTACCATTTACTTCCAGCAGTCATCGTACTCGGCCTGCCAGCGTCCGGGCTCCGCATCTTTGAGCCATTCAAACGTGAAGACAGGATCGGTCCACATGGCCGGATCCAGAAAGTAAAACGCACGATTTTCTTGCAATTCTGTGAAATGACCGCGATCGTTGTATTTTTGGTCACGGGCTTGGTCGCGGTGATCGCGTTGTACCATATTTTGATTGGAGAGCTTTTCAATTGCACCGAAAATGCCAGTGTGTACGTGTTTGGAGCGGTCGCGATGCTTGTCTATGTGCTTTTGTACGCGGAAATCCGCTATTTTATGCGGTTCCGGGAACATTTGAAAATGCAATTGGGCGCTTTTTCGGAAGCCGACCAAACGGGCGATGTGCGAGCGCATTACTTGCGGTCCAAGAGGAGACGCAAACGCGTGCAAGACCAACTCGCCAGCAAAGCAGCAGCAGCAGCAGCTGGAGAGAATACAAACGGCGGTGCAGACAGCGGAGGAGCGCTGCCCACGACCACTGTGACCGCCACGAGGCGGCGAGCACCGGCACGGCGCCAGATCATCGCGTTTGTACGCAAGCGGCTGTACCGCGGCGCTCAATTGGGCGATATCCGCTTGCTCAAGCGAACGTTGCGGATCGCCAGAAACCATCTCGGCATGGACTTTGCCAAGGAATTGTACCCAGACGCGACGATTCGCTTGTGGTTCTTCAGCCAGTCGACCAAGAACCCGATGCATGTCGCTGCCTACAGCGGAAGTATCGCCGCGATGGAATTGCTCTTTCGTGCGAACTTCCCCGTCAATTCGTTTGACAAAATCTCGCGTGTGCGGTTTTCGACGGGCGATATTTTTTGGAATATGGCAAAGTGGTTCATCCGGCAACCCGTCGTCACAGCGGAGGATTCGTATGGCGCATCGTCGATCTTCAAGTCGACTCTTGTCACGCCGCTCCACTGTGCGGTCTCCACGGGCCGCATTGACGCTGTGCGGTGGCTGTTGATGCATGGCGCCGACGTCAACTTGTGTTCACGGTCGTCGTTCCGCCACGAATCCAGGTTACCGCCCATTTTCTTGGCCGACCACCCGGAAATCGCAAAAGAGCTTCTCGCGTCAGGTGCAAACCACTTGGTGATCCCGGATCCGGGCCATATGAACACGATCACCGTGCTTCAAATGGCGTACTTGAGAGGCAACTACGCGGTCGCACAAGTGCTTGAGAACTGGGGAGGCGACGTCGCGCTGACGCCGCTCCATACCGCAGCAGCGATGAACAATACGATCCGGATCCGGCAGCTTTTGAGGAAAAAAGTCAACCCTGATTGTCTCGGCGAACTGGGCTACATCGGCTTGAACAAGCGCACGCCTCTCCACTGGGCGTGTGTGAACGGCGCGATCGATGCGGTGGAGCTATTGCTTGGCGCGAATGCCGATGCCAATGCGCAAGATGCCCGCGGACGCACGCCGCTCCATTGGGCCGCACGTGTGAACCAAGTTTCGGCGGTCAAGATCCTCTTGGAGAAAGGAGCTGACCCAAATATTGTAGATGAAGGCGGGATGACCGCGGTCCTGTGTGCTTCCTGCGCCGGTGGCACGACGGCACAGATGTTCACATTGCTTGTGCGCTCTGGCGCGAATATCAACCACCAGCTGCCGTCGACGGGGGATACGGCGCTTCATATCGCAGTCAAATTGGATGATCTCTCCACGGCGATGGCCCTGCTCAGTGTGGGCGGCGATATCATGCGCATGAACCACGACGGACTTCGCCCCATTGACTGCACTACCTCGACACGGCTCCAATTTGAGATCAAACGCGCCGCTGGGAACCGCGATGTGATGATCAGCTACACGCATTCCCACAAAGAGTTTGCACTCAAGCTTCGCAAGAGCATGGAAGATGCAAATATTACAACGTGGCTCGACTTGATGGACCCAAGCGGCATCGGCGGCGGCGCCGTGTGGCGAGAAGAAATCGCACGCGGCGTCACGAATGCCGCTGTCGTGGTGTGCATCCTCACACAGGACTACGCGCAGTCCCAGTGGTGTATGAAAGAACTGGCACTCGCCAAGCAAGTCGGCACGCCGATCTTGGCAATTTCTACGGAAAATGCCCACATCTCGGAAGAATTGCAAGTGTATTTGTACACACGACAAATTATTCCTTTTGAAAAGGCGATCGCGCAAGTTGATCAGCTGAGCGAGAAGGAAATCCAGTACAAATACGATGACGCCGCTTACAAGCAACAAGTACGGCTCTTACTGGATGGGCTTCGTGATGAAATTGAAAAGCGGCGCGAACTCATGCTGCGGAAGAACCTTCACCTCAGCCGCGTCGCGACGGCGTCATCGATGAATACAGGCGGGACAAGCACTCTCTCGACGTTTACGGGCAACATGACACTGGCACCAGGAGGTGGTGGAGAGGGAGGAAACCAAGCGGATGGTGGAGCACGAGGAACAACGTTTGCCAATGCAGCGGCTGCGGCTGCTGCTGCTGGAGGAAGAGGCCGAGGGACCGGGATGTGGATCCAAGGCAGTGCAGTGTCCAGCGGCGGCGTCGCGAACACGACCATCCACTTTGATGAGCGCGCGCCGGCGGCGATGCTGCAAGAAAAAATGATGCTGGAAAGCACCTCGCGGGACGGTTTTTTGTTTTCCTCGGCCATGATGGGTGGTGGCGCTTTGCAGTTCAATGCTCAGAGTGGACGTGGCCGCAACTGCCATGCAGCCGCAAATGCAAACGATCGATGTCAAAGCAGCCCACAAATCAGGCCGCAACGACAGCAACAACTAAATCGTCACCAGTCGCTTCTTTTCGATCCCGATGGCTCCATGTTCAGCGGCGACGGCGGTGGCAACTCGACGTTTATGGACCGATCCCGTGGTGGCAGCCGTCTGCAAGACCAAAGCTTTGGCGGATTGGGTGTCGACGATTTGACCAAGAGTATCATTTTGAATCAGAATGGATACTACGTCCACCAACCAGATAATGGTAGCACTGGTGATGGTGGTGGAGGCCCACAGACCACTGGCGGTGAGAGTGGCCCGTACCGGAAGGGCAGTGTGATCGATACGTTTGAACAAGCCAAAGAAATGGTCGACGACGGCCAGCAATTTGTGTTTATTTGCCATGGCGACTGGCACGTGACGTTTGTGGGGCGGCTTTGTGCAGCGCTTTGCCGAGACGGTGGGCTCCATTGCTTTGTCGACCATCGCCACCGCCGCGGGCTCGGACGGTTTGGGTCCCGTGGTGATGACGCCACCGTATCTCCTCAACAACCACCTGATCGCGGCAGCGATGGGGATGACGACGACCGAAACGAAGATTTGCTCACTCGGATCCATGAAGCGAAAGAAGCCATTTTGAAATGTTCGGCGTTTGTCGTGATCCTTTCCGACCAGACGTTGCGCAGCCAACTTGTGAAAGACCAATTGGCATTTGCAGAAGATAAAGGCAAAAAAATCATCCCAGTGGTCGTGAACCCACTGGAATTCAGTTTGGATGTCCAGTATACGTTGTCGCGAAGCGATTTCCACCATTTTTTGACCTCAGGCGATATGGTGGGCTTTGACAAATCACTGGAGAATGTGCTTGCCGAATTACGAGAAGAAATATATGGCATTTTCGTGGACAACTACCACCAACCGATGGCATCCGCAGCAGCAGCAGCATCACCAGCAGCTGGAGTGTATTCGTCTTCGAATCAAATCGACAAGTCGTTCATCCTCGACCCGTTCTCCTCCTCCTTCAACGACTCCTCTTTCAATGGAGGGTATCCTCCTCAACAGCACCAGCAACACGGATATATCAATACTGAACAAGTGTTGCGTCGACGGCTGGGAAGTGGCAGTGCCGCTGGAAGCGTCACTGGCAGCGACCGCGGCTGGCTCGACCTACCGCCATCGATTCGCGGAGTAGGCGGCACCAACAACAACAACCAGTCGTTCATCAGCTCTGCGTCCAGTTCACGCGGAGGAGTCGGGGGAGGTTCATCGTCGAATCGTCCCTTGAGCTCCGATACGAGTCTCCATCAGTCCATGCTGGGCAATTTTTCGTCGCTCATGCGTCGCATCACCGATGAATTTGACGATGACGGCGACGACGACACAGAAGACGCCCATTTGATCGTCGACGGCGACGATCTGGATTTGGATTTAGATCTTGCGCCCGAGCTCATGCGGTCCGTGAGTGAAAACCAAGATGATGAGCTCTGGTCGATGAGTGGCAGAAGCAACACCAGTTTCATGGGTGGTGGCGGCGGCGGCGGCAGCAGCAGCAGAAGCGGCCGCTTGCGGTCGTTCCACAACCTCTACAATGCTGGCAACGCGCCATCGCGTCCTGGCCGCTTGTCGTCGATCCAATCCAACTCGGCAAGATCCGTGAGCATCTTGGAGCGCGGCTCAAACGACACGACCGATGCGGCTTCCATTGACGCCGTGCGCTTCCAACAGACAACAAGCGGCGGTGACGACAAAAGTGTGGTGTGAAAAAATATTCGTCAAACAAAAAACATCAACGTGAAACATGTTTTTAAATCGATTAAAGACGATTTTAGGTGGGCATAAATACCGTAAATGAGGGAATGCTATTTTAAATTTTCATATTTAGGGCATTTTTACGTCGCATCCACCGTGGCTTCTAGTTCAAACGTGTAGTATGTGTAGTCATCTCCATTGTCTGGGACACAATCAATGCCTCCTGTTTCCACAAAAGGTGCAAGCTCCCCAAGCCATGCTAAATCATTTTTAGCGTCTACTGATGCCGTAATTTGGTCACAAATCGGCGTATTTGCGAGCCGAATAACGCCCTGATTTGTGGTCAAAAACGTCAAAATCCAATTTGGTAATGGCATTTCCAAATGGGCATTTTGGAACCGAAGCCGAATCATGGCGTTGCCAATTTTTTGTGAAGCCGTTTCCATTTCTGGTAATTTGGAAATGGGATTTCCATTGCACCAAAACGAAAACGCCTTTTCATTGGAAATCAACGAAAATGGGATCGTTGTCAACTGGTTATTCACAAGTGACAGAAACGGAACATTGAGCCGCTCGACGACCTCGGGTACTTGCGAAAACGAATTATTATCCAAGACCAAGACCAACGGTTTGGTCCAAATCGTGTCAAAATTGGATGGTAAACTGGATAATTGGGTCGCTGGAAATTCCAGATCGGCTAATTTGGAAGGTAATTTGTTTCCGCCATCAAAAATGCCCATCGGTAATTGGTTTTCCGGTAATTTGGTTTTCACAATATGCAAAAAAGTCATCGCTGGAAAAAAAGGTTCTTCAAGTGCTGCGTCTGGGTGCCATGAAATTAAATTCGATCCGTAAATCTTGAGGCCAATTAAATTGGTCATTAAATGCAAATTTGGCGGGATCTCCCGCCAAATTAATTTGCATTTCCAGTTCATTTTTTGTGCCTGAAATTCCAGCTTTTCCACAATCAAACCGCCAAAACGAACATGCGCTTTTGGTTTCCAACCACGGGTGGACTTGGTGGATACAATTCGGTGTGGTCGTGGCCATCTCGGTGCGCGTATGGATCCCGATGACCGTGAGCCCCCAGGCAAGCAGAAAATAGTGGAGCCACTGGGCTGGACGCCTTTTTGGCGGGTTAGCGGTGCTAGTGCTGGTACTGGTCGTAGAGTGATGGTCGGCTGGTGGCTGCTTGGCTGTGGCAACTCCATGAGCTGGAGGTCCCAAGGGCACGACTGCTGAGGCTGAGGCTGTGGCTGTGGCTGCTGGGACGACCCCGTGGTGTAGCTCTTCATGGGGCCTCACAGAGGTCTTGACGATTTCTTGGCCTGCGAGTAAAAGCACGGAAAAAACCACCAAATTGACCAAATCCCACCATGTACAAATCATCAAAATTTGGAATTCATTCAGTGCATTTACGAGCACCGTTTGGTCGTAAAACAAAATGTAACTGAATTCGTGGGCCACTGGGTCGTACAGTTTAAAATACGGGATGGACAACAGCACAGGCGCCGCGACCGTCACGATAAAATCAATTAATGTATCATAAACCCTCAGCAAGAGCCGTTGCATTGCGAAATTTTGTTTGGTTTCCCAATATTTGGAAATCGCAAAACTGGACCAACAATTGACCACAAGTAAAAATGTGTACGATCGATTGACCCATGCGTGGGAGACCCTTTGGCTGAGTCGGTAGGCCTGAATGGACTGTAAAACGATCTCAAACAGTTCTTGAAGCACTAAAACGATATCAAAATGGGCATTTGCGATGCCAAAAAGCCCCTTTCGATCAAAACAGGCCCTGTACGTGATCCTGAAAACCTGTTTAGAAGTCTTTTTGACCGACGCCAGCCGCGTTTCCGACCGCTTCATTCGTGTGGCCATTTCGGTTGCTGTTGGTACTGGTGGTGATGGCTTGCCCTGGTCAGTATAATGGCTCGTTTGACTGCTGGTGCCGCCAAAATGGAAGCGCCTATGGTACAAAGAACTGGCCAGCATCCATACGATATGGACCGCATGCGGAAGCGCGAAAGCCCAATACACCGCGGCGATGTACAGGAACTGGTCTTGCTGGACGGCAAAGCCCATGGCTTCTAGAGAAAGCCCCGTATCGTACTTGACCATGCTGACGTAGGTGAACCCCCACAGTGCATAAAACAACAAGCAAAGCCCATGGAAAGCCAAGACGCCCAGCCACCAAAAGAAAAACGCAAGCGGTGAACAGAACACGACAAAATCCGAATCCACTTCTTCTGGATGGCCACTGGATGTATGATGGCTGGCACTTGGTGGAGTGGGAGGACCGGGAGTCGTTGGTGGAGACGTTGGGCCGCTTGCTGGTGCGATTTGGGTTTGTTTTGGTTGCGTGGATGGAAAGGCCATCCTTTGCATTATTTGTTTGCTTGAAAACGTTGCGTTGTGCTTGTGTGGGGCGGTGAGGCGCGAGCCAGTGCTGTGGGTGTGGAGCAAAGCTCGAAGGCTCGCGTTGGCTCACTGTCAGTTAGTTGTCTTGAGGCGCCACCCAATACCTAAAAATATATAGGTACTAATAAATATTAATATACATCAGTCCGGAATCGGACATGAATATTCAGATATTTTTAGGCTCTGGCGTGCTATCTGCAGCGCGCACGGTTGTCTTCTTCCATACGAAGTATGTATATGTACACGGAATTTGGTGGTCATAGAGGACCACCATTTTTATAGTTTCTATAATTTCTAAGCGGACTTGGACTGGGTTTGACGCCAAGGGTAGAGCCATTCCTGGTGGCTACAAATGTTCCTGGTGGCTGTAAATGTGTCATATTTCATCTAAATACCGCTGCGTCGACGATGTCGGCAGCCTTTTTTGTGGCTTGGGTCCGCTCTCTTCCACCCGGACTCCGCATCGTCTTGATGGCGCAAATACTTTCTGGATTCGATTTTCTACCAAGAAAGCGACTCCAACGCGTGTGGAGAAAGTGCCATTCTGGACAGGACCGCCAAGGGCAACAACTTGCTGGTTGTAATGGGGCTGGCGGACTCGTATAAGACGACTGACGCTAATCACGGAGACGATTCCGCTGGCTCTGTGTGTGTCGAGTCGAGGTGGTGGTCGAGGTCGTGGTCGTAGCGAAGAGGGGCCTGTCGGTTCATCAGGCCGATGGATGGAGTAGGTTGGAGCGTGATGACGTCGGTCGTCTGTGTGGGGCAGTGCACTGACAACGACGCTCGTGGTGCTGGATAGCGTTGTCCAGCACTACCGCCAGAGAGGAACAAGTGCAGTGGGGCTGCTGGACGAGCGGCTGGTGCTGATCAGTGGGCTTCTAGACGCCCGAAGACCACGCGATCTGTGGGTCACTGGCCGTAGAAAAGGAAAGACCATTCGGTTGTCTGTCCAGCAGACTTAGAGCTTGCTTTGGGGGCATGGAAATAGTTAAAAACGACAAATTGAAAATTGTATTGTACTTTGTGTTACATCAGCAGTTCGAGAAGACATCCCTTCATTATCCAAGTCGCGGCTACGCAAGGCTCATGGTCCGTGACTATAGGCACACAATCACAGCCACCAAGGTCACAGCCAGAAGATGCCAAAAAATGCTTCGCGCATCAAGTCGCAATTCCACGAGTATTTACGAAAAATACCATTCTAATTTTTGGTGGTCAGAATGACCACCATTTTCTTGTCATATTGGACATGAATGAATGAATGAATTACGCTTACGCGTTGGCCTATGTTGACTGTTACTCAAGTCGGGACAGTGTCCCTTACGGGACGACTGGAACTCCCCCTTCTAAAACCGCCCCCTCCGCCTTCGCAGGCATGGGAAGCACGCCACGCGGCGCATGCTGGTACAGCATCTTCGCGAGCCAAGTTGTGACGATAGACGGCGGCTAGGAGAGACTGGCTCTGCGACGTCGGTATCGCTTCAGACGGCAAGAGAACTCGCTTCCTTGGCTGGGCTTGGATCGCGCGTAGTACCTGTTCTGGGTCGTGCTCGCTTGTTCTTCTTGCTTCTTCAGCGTCCTTGGTCGCCCGCGCCTTCGTCGACAGAGCTTGGACACGGTTACGCTTCCCTGATAGTACGCGAGAGGCCCCCTCGGGCCCCTCTTAGAAGGCGCCGTAGCGCGCTTCTACGGAGCACCGCGGCCAGGCCGGACCGATGCTCCGTCCGGAGGGAGTCACCCGCAACCAGGGCTTGGAGAAAATAATACAATACCCGTAATACTGGTATTATATTGACGGAGTTATTTATTATTGGTTTTTACAGATTCAGTACAATACAAAATGTTGGAAATTATTACTGTATTTTTCCTGCCACCACCAGATTTGAGAAACTGACCGCATCACCTGCTCCAGAAGCCCGCCTCCACTGATTGTTCTGCTGTGGGATGCAAGTTGGTGGCGACGTCACTCATTGCCAAGTATCCAGCACGACCACCAACAACAGGCGGCAAGCGACGCCGCCGGCACCTGGAATGTCGCGACACTTGTCGGCGCCATCGACGTTGAGGAAGACTGATTTGGCAGGGATCAGTAGAAGCGTAGTGGATAATGGAAGGGAAACTATATTTGACCCAATATACGCGTAGTATTGCAGTAATTATTATTGTCTGACGCCGTATTGCCGTCATTATTATTGACGGAGGCCTGAGCGAAATAGTACTGGACATTGTATTCGCCAAGCCCTGCCCGCAACCGGTTCCATATTGGACATATTTTTGCTTATCTAGGAATTTGTATGCCTGACTGTGACCGAAAGATTGAGGTTTCCGACATATACAAGAGAAGTAACAGCACAACAGCATCACACCGTGAGCAAAGGATGTTCAGGTTGCCCCAGAATTTTAAAATAAATAATATTTAAAGAAATATTATTAAAAAAATCTAATAAGATTAAAATCCATCCTCAAATAACCGGTAGAAAACCGGCTTCATACCGGTATCTACTCGGTATCAATGGTGGAATAATTGTTGTCCAACAAACAGTGAAAAACGAAAATGAGCGATCCGAGCGGCTCCGCGGGAGGTGAGGCGAGTCTCCAGGAGCTCCAACAACGGCTCGCGACGTTCAAGGAGCAGCTTGGAAGCATCCACGAGATCTTACAGAGTGATCCCACCAACAATGAGTTTCTCACGATCGCTAAGGACCTCGTGGAAGTCATCCAATTGACCACAGAAATGGTGCGGCCCCACCAAAAAGAAACAAAAAAAAATACGCCATGGGCGAAATTGGCCGACCGTCTAATGCGCGCTGTATATGTTATTAGATCGACTTGAGAAAGGCTGCTAGCACCAACCAAGCACGCGAGTCTCTTACCACGCATGCGACCGCTACAGACGACCGACAGGACACACCAGAGATTGGTACGTACGAATAAGAATGAATCCCAGCAGCTCTTTGTCTCATGATAGCGCTGCTGCTCACAACTGCATGTGTATGTTTTTGCAACAATACGCACATACAGAGTTTACGCCTGGCACAATATGTGAGGCGCTTTCCAAAGGTGTTTGGTTCCCTGCGTACATCGACTCGCTCACGGCGCGCGATACCTATAATGTCCAGTACTTGGGCTTTGGCAACAATGATGAGCTGCCTGGCTCTTCACTGCGCCTTGTAAAGCCATCGGCAGCTGCAGCTTTTCCAAATGGCTTGCCGCCACGCGATGCGATCGATATCGGCTTCAAATGTATGGCCAAGTACTACGTGGACGGTGTGTTTTACACGGCCGCGGTCACTGCGCGCACGGCCCATGGGTACCAAGTGTTCTTTGACGGGTATGGCAACTCGGAGGAAGTGCCGTACGAGTACATGCGGCCACTGCCGTCCTCTCAAGGCGATGCGACGCAAAACCAGACAGCAGCCACAGCAGGACCAGTACCAGTACCAGCAGAGCCATCAGCAGCAGCACAAGCAGCAGCAGCTACGGGTCTGCCAGCGGTCAAGCCGCGCGACGCAGTGGTCGCCAAGGCCATCAAAGTTCCGGAGCACTTGGTCGTCTTGCCCACTGATAGTGAAGCTGAAAAAGACCGCAAACACAAGCGGCTCAAGACCATCCAGAAGCTCAACAAGCAAATCCAAGTGGATAATACCCACAACTTGAAACAACACGACTGGAAGTCGTTCCAGCATAAAGCCGTCAAGAAAAATGCCAAAGGAAGTTCCGTGCTCGCGAAGCGAAGCGCCAGTATGTTTGCGACACCCGACTCGGTCCATGGCCGTGTCGGCGTGGTCGGAAGTGGCCAAGGGATGACCCATTTTGACGATACCCGCAAGAAAATCAAAAAAAGCCATTTAGAAAATGCACCGCGATTGTGAGAAGAAGCAGGTGGGAAAAACGCCAAAAAAAAAAATATTTCAAAGGGGGAGTGTATTCAACTTACATTTTGTACTTTGTGCATGCATTTTTCTTCGCATTTTTTTTTCTTTTTCCACTTTTTCTTGGGTAATTTGTTTGTGGGTTTTGTTCATTTTAATTGGGGCGATCCGTTCGACGAGAAGAAGGTAATGGCGATAAGACGCTGCTGGTGCTGCGACGAAGCAACGGTTCTGCGTCAAAATGGTGGCGCGCCAGGTCACGATGGTGATGACTTCCTGCCGCCGGCGCCGCCGCGTTGGACTCGCTGGGCGATAACTCGCGCGATTGAGGAGGCGACGGCGTTGGCGTGCCAACCGACCAGCCGTGGCCACTTGTGGCTCCTGTCGATGGCTGCCGCGCTGGCTGAAGGATGGGGATCGTCGGTGGCATCAGTGTATTGTCCATTGTTGTTGTCGTATTGTAATTGGACGGTGACAGGAAACGCACGACATTCGTACTCTGATGGCTGCCGCCGCCCACAGCCGAGCGGACGGAAGATGCTGGCGAGGAGCCCGGTGAGGACATGGGCGCGTCGTCATTGTCATCGTCGTCATTGTCGTCGTTGAGGTCGTCACTTCCCACCACCGACAATGCATCTGCTCCACCTCCACCACCACCGCTGGCACTCTCACGAGCGCGTGCACGCCGTCGCTTCTCGCGGTCACGTCTTCGTTGGCGACGTGCCATTCGAATTTGAAGTTGCAGCTCGGCTTCTTTTTGCTGTTGCTGGCGTTCCATGGCTTCAGTCGCTTGTTGCAAGTACACCGCGAGCCGCTCCATGCTTTGGTCAAAGCCAATGGATACATTAAAGTGCTGCACGACACTTCGTGAGAAAGTGTACCGCTTTGCCAAGTCGATGGTCTGCAAAGACAGCAACAGCGGCACGATGAGCTTGCCCCTGTCTTCTGCAAAAGCCAATTGGTCCGCGAGCATGTCACACTTGGACGAGATCGGAGAGAGCACGACAATCACAGCTGAGCATTCCAAGATCGCATCCTTTGCAGCGAGTTGCCGCGCTTGCGCTGTCGTTGTCGCTACCTCGCTACCGGAGCCATACCCGGCGCTTTGGTTTGTCGCAGTCGAATTCATGCGGCGCATCGTATGGGGGCTGACACCAGCAGCAGCTGGTGCGCAAGCGTTGGCAGTAGAGGCGTACTGGATCGACGGCACCGATTGGTCGAGCACGCATTTCACGCCTTGCTTCTGCAGCGAGTGGCGAAGCTTCTGGCAAAACGACAAGTGGTAGTCGCCATGCGCGATAAACACATACGACACTTTCACAGGCGCCACGATTTCTTGCATTGGTTCATCCAGAAGAAGACTTGATCGATCCATTTTGCCTTCGTCATTTGACGACCGATGGCGATGGGATCCTCCACGACCACCAGCGCCTTGTTCTCCGTCGGATAAGTTGGCGTCACTGCCGCTTCCTTCTTCGCCACTTGACGCCATGCCTCCTTCAATATTGGTACAACTTCTCGCTTTGATCAGCATTTTCTGGCGTTCTTGTCGCTGGTGTCTTTTCACACGGTGTTCTTCAATTTGGTCGTGGATGCCATCCAAAAGCAAGCGGATACAATTACGGAACGTCTCATCATCGTACTCGTGCTTGACCACAAGCTTGGGCTTGGCGACAACACCGTCGGCATTGTCTTCTGCGGCATCGCGCGGGTCTTGCTGCGCGAGAATCGCTTCATCGTCAGCGTCGCCACCACCATCACCATCACTCTTGCCATTTGCAGCATGGCCACTCTTTGAATGAGCATCCTTCGTCTTCTCTGTCTCTTGGTCCTCGACGACTTCCACGATCCGTTCCACAAACGCTGGACGGAAGTCGACGATTTGGCGTGTCCACAAGTACACTTGAAGCTCCTCGGTCATTTGCATATCCTCACACTGGATCGCGACGATCGGAACGTTGTGCATCTTGGCAAATGCCAGCTCTTTCATACACCACTGAGAGACTGGGTAATCCATCGTGAGCAGCGCCAAGACAAGCGCACTGGAGCGGATGCCTTGCGCGATTTCTTGCCGCCACACCGAGCCACCAGTGATGCCACTCGGGTCCATGGAATCAATCCACGTCGTGATGTACGCGGCCTCGAGTGCGTCGCGCACTTTGCGCGCCAACGCGCTATGCGAGTGGCAGTAGCTGATCATTACATCTCGATGGCCAGCTTCTTTTTTGATCGCGTACCGTAACGACGACGAAATCGTACAATCCATCGCACGCTGGCCCACGTAATTGACCGACGTCAAGCTCATACCTGCTCGTACAAAGAGAATCGCGGTGGCTTCGTTATTTGAGCGCAACGCGACATGAAGCGCGGTGTCGCCATTCGCTTCTCGCGTCGCCAATAAATCAATGTCACTGTTTTGCAACATCGCAAAAATCTCTGGATCCAGCGTCTTGGCGATCTGAGACGACGGTGAGTCTTGTGCTCCTCGTCGTGGGCCTGCTCCTCGATCCACCGGTTCTCCTCCTATCGTGTGGCGTCGCCCGTTCTCTCCACGCTGGCCTGCGTTACCCGTGAACGCTGCACTGCTAGGGCTAGCACACGTGCCTGCGGCACAAATACACAGCAGTGGGTCGCCTTGGATATCACGGACGTTGACATCGGCGCCATACTTGAGCAGCACCTCCACGGCCTTGACGCGGTTGAGTAAACACGCCCAGGTCAGTGGCGTGCGGCCAAAGGCATCTTTCGCATCGACTTGTGCGCCAAATTTGAGCAGTAATTTGATCATCTTGGTTTCGCCACGGATCGCGGACCAATGGAGCGGTGTGCGGCGGAAAAAGCCCGTCACTTTCTCGCCAAAGCTATCGGCACTTGCGCCATGTTCCAAGTAAAAGCGCACTTCTTTCTTGAGACCACGCGCGCACGCGTCATGCAAAGGCGTGAGCGCGACATCTCCACCGTATTTTTCAATTTCCATCGCGACGGCGTGGTTGCCGACAAGCCGTGCGACTTCAAACGCAGTCAAAAAGTACCCATTGCCAGGCACGTACAATGGGTTCGCATCGGCATCCAGTAAGAGCCGTGTACATTCTTTATTGATCGTCCAAAACAATGGCGGCGTCGCAAACTTGCGATGTGACGACTCGGCCGACAAATTGGGATCTGCTCGAAAGCGCAGCAAGAGCAAGACCATGTCGGTGTTCCCCATGGACACAGCGACATGTAATGGCGTGAGCAGCGTGGAACAGAAAAGCCCCACGGGTCCAAAGACAAGCCGCGTCTTGTGACGCGCGTAGTTGGACATCCTTAGCATGGGCACGATATCGAAAAAGAACCGATAAATCCACGAGACATTGAGCTTGAGCAATTCCATTTTTTCAACTTGATGGATCTCAAACATGCCATTGGATAGCAATTCTTGGACAACTTCAGCATTGTCAAATGCCACAGCGACGTGCAATGGGTTGCGTTGACATTTCACAAACCGTTGGCCAAAAAAGCGAGCTAAAAAGCCCGTCTGCTCGTACCATTTATGGGCAAAATCCGGCCCATCGATTTGAGTGGCGGCATCAATTTGAAGTCGAACTTCTTCGAGGTCCCCATATTTGGCGGCATGATACAATTTCTTCTTGATTTTGTGGATTTCTTTATACCGTCGTGGCGCAAACCAGAAAATGTGGAACGATTCTTCGACATAATCGAACCGTGCTCTTCCGGGCACACACCCTCGTTGGTACAAAAAATGTTCATGCATGCGATGGAAGAGAATGATTTGGTTCCACCGTAACACATAGGCAGTGATGCCCACGGCCTGTGCAAGCAAGAACGTGAGAAACACCGCGATTGGAAGCTTGTGGACACACCGCGCCGTGACGCTCCACAAATCGGAATGCTGGGACTTGGAATCTGCGACCCACGCGGTCGGGAAAATCATGGTGACAAACGTGTACACCAAGTACGGGATCTCCACGATCACGAGCAGTTCACATAGTGTGAACAGATAGGTCTTTTTGAGCTTGATATGGTCATCATCGTGGACCACCGCGCCATCGGTCGCGGCTGCCGTGGCGACGGGTGTGCCCGTCGCATCCATGCCTCCCAGTGGGTGGTCAATCCCCAAGCCGCCGTTCACGGGTATCTTGTTGAGTTGTTCTTGCTTGGTCGCTGGTTTGATCCGTTTGAAAAGCTTGCACCACGACAAATTGAATGCTGGGATACAAAGCAACGCGTTGCCGAATAAGGAAAGCGAGAAAAAATCCATAAATTCGGCCGAAAAATCATGGCATTCTTTTTGTTCCGAGCTGTTCAAAAGCGACGTGAGCACGGCATCGTTGATGATCAACCGCAGGATGTAGATCACGACGATGAGCGACGTGTTGGAGATCATCGGTGCACACAGAAACGTATTGTCGTCGCCTTTAAAACCCGGTAGCAGATGCGTCACGAAGCGGCGCACACGCGTGTACACCCACCACATGCGTCGCGCTTGTAAGTGGCCCTGCGAATCAATGTAGTAATGCGATGACGGACAATTGAGCACGGCCGCGGAACAAGCTGCGTCACGGCCATCTCGATGATGGGCATGGCCATGGTGGCCACTGTGCTTGCCATGGGAGTGGTGGGAGTGATGGTGGTGGCCGTGTTCGGAACCGTGTTCATGGGATGCCGTGGACGGATCGCTGCCATTGGTCTTGTCGCTTGCCATGCTGAGCAGCCGCTGGCTACGGAACTGGCCTGTATTGCGCAGATGCTGGATCCCAGGGCGCGCAAGTGCAAGCGAGGGCGACGCCAACGGAGATGACGACCGTGTCGACGCGGAGCCCCGCTGC
>JAADWJ010000416.1:0-20380 GCA_023336165.1 Pythium monospermum
CCCACCTCCTTTACGCCTCTACGCTGTCTTGGACTTGGCTTTCCCAGTCAAAAAGTGCACAAGTGCTACGCGCAACGACGGCTTCCAGTACTTGTCCAGTGAATACCAGGCGACCGCAAAATAAAGCGCCGTGGCTTCCCATTGGCGCTCTTGCTGCGTGGAGAAGTGGTTCGCCACGTACGCGAGAAGCCCGACAAGCGCCGAGATGCCCATGGTCTTGACAAGCGACCAGACCACGCCAAAGGAAATCGAGACAAAGCGGCGTGATTTGTGGAAATGCGCAACGTACCGCAGCACAAAGCCACTCGCGAAAAGGTTGCACGTACAAATGAGAACAAACGCAAACGGATGTGCGCCGTCGTCTTCCTGCCACTGAACCACAAGCGTCGAGGTCGTCGCGGCTTTGAACCAGCTGACCAAAAAGCCAATGACAAACTGGATAACTGAAGTTGGAATCGCAAACAATCCGATCAAAACTTCCACGGCGCAGTAGATCGGGATCACCATCTCTATGGTCGCAGCGTATTGCGGCGGCTGACCAAAGAGCGGCTGGATGACAGTGGTACCTGCGCAATTCGCAAGGATCACGACCACAAGCGCCTTGGCGTGGCCCCATGCAAGCAACGTCAGTGTCTTGGTCTTGGTGGGCGGCACGTAAAAATCGGTCAGTTGGCTGCGATTCACGAGACACACGAGCGCGATGAACGCGGCTTTGAACACGCGTAAAAGCGGCTTGGAGCGCACGTACTCGGGTGCTGTCGTGAAGCCGTACGCCACTGCCGCGTACGCCAGTGCAGTGGTGATGGCGAAGGGAAGCCAAGAGGACACGATGGTGAACCACAGTGAGGATGGCGGAGGTGCGGGTGTGGATTTCGTTGGCTTGCTGCGACGAGGAAAATTGGGGCGAGCCACTGAAGCGTCGGTGTGGTCTCCATGAGACGCTGATCCAGCGGTGGGCTTGCGCGCGACGGCCGAGGATCGGCGTGGCTTGGCCATGATAATGATCCGTTATTTTTTGGAAAATGAGACTGCAAACCCAACCAAAGGAATCCAAAATAAGATTATATTATAGAGGTTACGGGAACAGGATTGGGTCCTTCTGTGCGAACTGGATCTCGTCGTGTATTCGATTGAAGAGGTTTTTGGGCGAAACAAGAAAGCAGCTCTCAATCCAACAAGAAAAATATTCACACACTTCTGTATTACTACTGCGTCGTATGAACTATGAAGATTTGTACTGAATATGAATGCGCTTAGAAGTCACCAGCAAAGTCGCCGCCGCCACCACCGCCTGCATCGCCCAGCATATCGCCAATGATGAGGCCGCCGAGCAAACCCGCTCCTACTCCGCCGGCGATCGCAGCACCGCCGCCGCCACGGTGGTGTCCGTATCCGGATCCATGGTGACCATAGCCTTGGTGGCCATAGCCAGGTTGGCCGTACCCTGGTTGACCGTACCCTGGTTGGCCATACATTGGCTGACCGTACCCAGGTTGAGCGTACCCAGGAGCATGGCCTGGTGGGTAACCCGGCGCGTACCCTGCTGGGTATTGTCCCTGGGCGTACATTGGCTGCTCGATGTAGGTGGTGCCGCCATGGCCGTACTCCTTCTCGCGGCGCTTCTTCATGCACATGTAAATGCCACCACCGATCAAGGCGGCCACGAAAAAGACACCCATAGCAGCCCACAAATACCACCCGTTCTTCTTGCATTTGCATTCGTAGTTGGTCTTGGACGAACAGTGCGCATCGGAAGGGCAGCAGCACGCGAGCTTCTCACCGGTCTTGCTCAGATAGTTTGGGCACGATTGACCCGAGTTTCCTTTGTACGCTTGCGAACATTGTCCTTTGTCACGGCAGAGCTCGCAGAAGCTGTCGGAGGTGGAGATGGTCGTGTTGGCGGCAGTTGAGCTGCCGTTCGTGGCGGTCTGCGCTGAGGTGGCCACCATGAGTGTCGCCACCACCAGCGCGAGCAGCGCCAAGGTTCGTCGTCCCGTCATTCTGCAGGTTACTCCCTTGGGCAGAAATTTTAATCTGCGTGGGAGAAACCTTCCTGTGTGGAAAATTGGCAGAGCACCAACGTTTGCGGTTCGATGACGTTCCTTTGTTTCCCAGCGCAACAAAGTTTCGAACGAATTTGAACGAACACACCTAACCACTGTAAAATGCGGCATACAAATGCCAAGTCATGGCACGTGCTGACTCGTTGCAAATCTGGTCTCAACGTGCACAAAAGCATACCCTGTAAATCCCGGTGACGGCATGCATTGGCTTCTGCGTTGGTTATTGCTGATCTGTATACCTCACATAGTTTATGCAGAATGATGCGTCAAGCACATCGCTGAAGCCACTTCAATGCGTTGGACTCTTGCACCATTTACATTGATGGTGGATGAACCCATCGATTTTAGGTGAGTCTCACGCCTTCAGCGATGGGCCTCCATTGGGGGGCGCTTCGGGCTTGGTCCCAAATTGAGACTCCCAAGCTTCTTTGCCCATCAAGCAAATACAGTAAGCTTGATGGGCTTGGGCTGCCCTTGGGCAAAGAAGCCATTGTGATGTCTGAGTGAACCAACACCCTGCTGCCACGGCGACGCCCAGCAGGATGTGGAGGCACCAAAGTAGCATGCACAACTGGATTGTGCAGGTGCAGATGTGTTGTAAGAGCGTGTGGCAGGGTGCAACCATGGGACTTGATCGGTGTGCTTGTGCATTATCTCCAACGGAGACGTACCAGTGGAGGGTAGTGTGCATGGAACGACACTGTACAGAATAGTTGGTCAAAGTATAATACATCCTCAACGACTGTAATTGTATCCTACATCGTACACCACACAGTTTGCAGGTGACTTCTTGTCGACGAATAGAAAGAATTCGTCGGCGTGGAGCATGAGCTGAGTAGCCATAAAGCACTCCATCTCAGGCAGCTTGGGACTGCATTTGTAAAATACAGAAGTAGATTGCTCATGTTGGGTAATTATTCGGACATCCGGTGTTTCCAACACTCTGAACACCATCTGGGAAGGTTTGCTTCACAGACAACCACACCAACGATCCCGCCCTTTGCGGTGACGTGGTCCACATGTGAACGAGACGAGGCGGTGAAGACCTTCCGCCAATGCCTTTACAAAACTGAACATGCATAATAACACAGTTGGTGCACTGTCGCCAGTCGGCGCATGCGTGGGTGCGTATGTGCATTGCAAAGGCCGCGGTGCAACACAGGACGAGCAGATGATGAAAACGGACGTTTTAACTTTCCTTCTGTCCATAAGTTCCCTCTCATATTAAAGAGTGTACAGTCTCGTTCGAGTCGGACCGTGTATTGTGTAAGCACCAGGTGGCGCTGCAAGATCATGTGACGTGCGGGATCGCAGGACAATGGGTGGCGCCATGCGCAACAGTCGCGCCTTTGGCGAGATGGTCCGGTCTGAGCAGCAAAGGTGGTGGTATCATATCCTTTGCGCATCCTGTCGTTTGGAAGAAGATGTACCAAAGTTTCTCATTCTCGGATTTACCGCTTGAGGCACACGACCACCCAAGCCAAAAAGCAACCATCCAACGTCAAGAAAGAGAAAAAGAAGAGAAGCAACCATGATGCGTCCAAGTCGTTTGTTGTCTGTGTGGATTGCAGTGTCTGCAGTCGTCTGTGTTTTGTCCGCTGCCGATGCGCATTCGTTCAAGGAGAACGATGGTAATTACGACATTGTTCACCGTGATGGCGCCGGCCGCTTGCACCACAACCGCCACTACAAGCGCAACCCATACGACCAGAACAGCGGAGGCTTCCCTGGTGGAAATGGGAACCCAAGTGTGCCAGGAGATGACCAGTCGCCATTCCAACGACCGGTGACACCAGCGCCAACGACTGCCACACCAACGACCGGTACACCAACGCAAGCACCAACACCTGCGCCTACGACCGGCTCGCCAACTCAGGCACCAACGCCAGCGCCAACGACTGCCACGCCAGGTTCGGGTGGTGACACGCCAGTGACGCCTGCGCCAACCACGGGCTCGCCAACGACGGGCAAGCCAGGCAAGCCAACGCCAGCTCCAACCACGGGTTCGCCAACGACCGGTACGCCATCGCAGGCACCAACGCCAGCGCCAACGACTGCCACGCCAGGTTCGGGTGGTGACACGCCAGTGACGCCATGCCCATCGATGGTGATGCCAACTCCAGCACCAACGACCGCGTCGCCACCTCAGGAACCAACTCCAGTGCCAACTACTGTCACACCTGGTTCGGGTGACAACACCTCGCCATGCCCAACGATGACTATGCCAACTCTTGCCCCAACTCCAGCGCCAACGACTGCCACGCCAGGTTCGGGTGGCAACACGCCAACGACGCCAACGCCAACGACTGCCACCCCTGGATCGGGTGACAACACGCCAACGACGCCAACGCCAACGACTGCCACGCCTGGATCAGGTGATAACACGCCAACCACGGGTTCGCCTTCCACGGGTAAGCCAGGCAAGCCAACTCAGGCTCCTGTGCCGTCTCCTACTCGTCCTGAGCAGCAAGGAGGAGGAGGATTCGTGCAACCAGCGCCAGTTGATGAAGACAAGTCGGTCGATGTCAACTTTGCAGCCAAACACGACGAGACGACCGCCAACACCGAGTCGGGTGGTGCGGCTGTGAGCGGCACTCCGACTGCCTTGATCGCCGCTGTCGCGACTGTCGGTGGAGTCGCTGTCGTCGCTGCGGCGATGTTCGTTCTCTACAAGAAGCGTCGCCCATCGTCTCCAGAAGGCGCGGTCATCACGCCAGACAAGTACTCTGTGGTGTAAACCACCTTTCCGTTCTCATCCAAACGTTTGAGCCTCGCTCTCGTTTGGAAGGAGCGAGCTCCAATCTTTGTTCCAGGCTCATGTTCCCAAGTTCCTAGTTTTTGTTTTCTTTTTTGCTTTTCATGTTTGCGTCCACTGTAGAATTGCGTTTTTAAACAATCTAAAATCATGTTTCGGCTATGTCACTATTCGTGTTTCACCTTTTTTTAACTGTAAAATCATGGGATCAACTAGTCAGTATTGCGAGGGGATGTATTCAACGTCAAATTGAACAAATTGGAAACACCATCTCGAAGACGGGGAAAGCGCAATGGGGCGTGTGGACTGGCCGCGCCGCATCCTGACGGTGCTCGTGGGCATCCCCACGGCGCTCAAGCTGCTGCATTCCGATACGGGCATGTGGTGTCTGGCGACGACGCTCTGCATCTTTAGCATCGTCGAGTTTTCGTCCAATATTGTACCGAAAATTGCGCGACAAACTGCTGCGGACGCGGACAACTACTCCACCACCGGTCGCTTGCATGTGGCGTTTCTTGTACTTCTCAGCATCGCTGTCTGCAGTGCCGCATGGACGAGCGACAAAATGGTGCACGGTATGGTCAGTCGATTTGTACTGTGTTGTTGCACCGTCCTGGGCTCTAACAGTCACGTGGTGGTAATAGATGTGGTGCTCGGCTTTGCTTCCGTTGCGGTCTGCTGCTTCCATCTCGTTCTCGTCACAAGAGTAGACCTCCCAGGTATGGTTAAAGCAGGAGAAACAACTGGTACAGTACGCGTTCGCTTTAGAGAGACGCTAATAGTCTGACCTGCTGCTGTGTATGGATATGCGACCGTAGCTCTCAGCGGATTGCTTCTCGATTTCCTCGCACTTGAATACATTGTGGGCGGCTTCAGCCATGCGATTCTTCTTCGCTATGCGACACCCTATGGGCTTGGCTTCCAAATCCTTGGGCTTTCGTGTGCGTGGGTTTGCGACAGTGGCGCGCTCATCGCCGGCAACTTTTTTGGCCACAAGAAACTCGCGCCAGTGGTCAGTCCAGGGAAGACAGTCGTTGGTGCTGTCACTGGTGTTCTCAGCTCGGCCATAACTGTCACCGTGCTCTTCCATCTCCATGGATTCCTTGGCTCTGCTGCGGCTGCTGGACTTCCATGGGTCAACCCGAATTTGCTGGAACATTTCTTGCCGCCAAGTGCCGTGATCTCTTTCGGAGAGCAAGTCGTGCTTGGTCTTGTGCTTGGAGTGCTTTGTATTGTTGGCGATTTGGTCGAGTCGCTGTTGAAGCGAGTCGCAGATGTCAAGGACTCGGGTGTGTTTTTTCCTGGCCATGGCGGATGTCTGGATCGCATGGACAGCTTCCTCTTTGTCGCACAGTTTCTGTTTTACTACAGCCATTTTCAATGCGCTCAGATTTCAGAAGTTGGGACACATAATTGAAAAAAATATATACAAAAATCGCATACGTGGAATATACTGAAGTACAACCCTATAAGGTCTCATTGATGTTTTCTTCAATGCGCTTCTCTTGGTCCTCTACCTCTGTTTTGTCGCTAGTGCGTCTCGTTTGGATGGTCTCGCTGTTTGACAATGCGATGGCAGCGGCTTCAGTCATCTTGGGCCGTGTCACCAGAAACTTTTTGCGGTCTTTGCGATTGCCGCCCATTTTGCTTGCGTACTGGTGCATTCGATCACTGCAATAAAAGAGAGCATGCGCATATCAGTGGCTATAGAGAACGGGGGAGGGGGTCCTCTCGCACGCGTTGGTATAAGACAGAAAACACTCACGTGACGACCATGCGATCCGATTCGTTGAGTTGGAAATGGGTCTGCCGCGCGGCCAGTGTCTCAACGGCCGACAACTTGGCGTCGCCGGCGCTGACGCCGTGAATCGCGTCCAGTTTCAAAGCGGCAGTCGCTTGCTGCCGCGCGATTTCATCGTAAATGGACTCGCTGTGGCGCTTCATGTACAAGTAATACAGCGCCACGAGGAGCAGCAGTGCGATCGACGCATTCGCACCAAGAAGCGTCTGTGTTTTTTTTAAAACATCAACCGTAGAAATTAGAGGAGACGCATAAACAACACGTGCATAGAGACCTATGTGTTGAAGGCGCTGTATACCTTCACGAAGCCTCTGGAAGCCAATCCCGCGATGAAAAGCAGCAGTAAATGCCGCCGCTCGAGCCCCAATCCTTGTCCAAAGCTCACCATTTTGGCAAAACAACAACACAGTTTGATTGACATGAAATCAAATAATTTCATGTGGTCCACGCCATATTGAGTCAGTAAGTTCGCATCAGATCGTAAGTTCGGTTTGGTTCGTCTGTTTTCCAAAGCGAGATGCTCACGTTTGTTGAAGTTGTCCTGTGGGCTGCTTCCATCACAGCCTCAACTGAGGAAAACTTCGCTGTGCATGTAGCCATGCTGTACTGTACGCAGTCAATAGGCAGGTTTTGCACGGTGCTCTCAGTTTGATGCAAACAACCAGAGCGGCGTCCTCGTCAAGCATTTGAACAACACTACTGTAGCTGTGGACTGTGGCGAGCAGTCGATGATCCGAGCGCAGCTCTTGATATCATTTCCTGTGGAGAAGTGTTCAGCCTGCACGTCAGCAAGCGCTCCGAAATGTACATCTCATATCCAACAAGGTCACTGAGCCAGTGACAGTCTACGTTCGTGGATGCCCGCACTTCGGTTTTGGCTCCAGTCGACTGGATTTTTTTAATGATGGGTTGCTTTTTGCAGCAGACAGTTCTGATCACAAATCGTTCGCTGTGACAACATGACTGACGTCATGAGCCCCAGGCCGCAAACGTTTCTGTGGAAACCAACGCATATCCATCATGAACATTGGCAACGTTTCCTCGCGCCCTCCGCGGCGGAGGGGCGCGCAGATCTATGGAACTCACTGCTGACGAGCGGCGTGTCAGTGGATTTTTTAGCAAAGGCCACCAGTGACAGACAACTTCAACCTCGGCCGTGTCGCCTCCCAGAAAAAAACAACAAACGAAGGGGTGTGCTTCTCCAAAGTCGGAATGAGTAACCCTAGACACGTTCACTTGAAATATGTCGTGGTTTCCGAATCAAGGGGGTGAAAACCATGCTTCAAGGTGGGGTTTTGTAGGTTAAACAATATTTCAGCGAATCAGAGACGACATTTCCATAAAACCTTGTCGCCGAACAGTTCCCGTTTGACAACTGGTGTCGTGCTTTTTGGACTGCGACTGGGGAGAAAAAAAAAGGCAAGAAGCATGCCCCAGCTGGAGGATGTTGGAGCGAGGCGCCAGCGTCACGGCAAAGCACACCAAAAGTCAAACAGAAGTTGTGTGGGTGCGATCTCCACGAGAAAGCGACCAAACAAAAAACAACGAGACCCACATCCGGATAATCCGTCAAGCACCATTCCGCGCCAGTTGTTGGTGCTTGTTGCTGCTGGCACCAACTTACACCACCAAGGTTCAAGTTCGGCATTCAGAACGTACAGTGATCGTCTGAAAGCCTTGTTGCAGTTGTCGCGCTTGCCTTTCCGAGATTCCGTTGTTGTTCCGCAATTTTCTCGGATCACGAAGCGCCTCATTCGTTGTTGTTAAACGAAAGGGGCACGCAAAGCAGCCATCAAAAGCGTCACGAGTGTGTGGAACCCACCTCGCCGGCGTTAAAGCGTGTCTTGTCTATTTTTTCTTCTGTGTCAAAAGGCTTCCATCTCCCTGTGTGTGAGCGTGTCTGTGTCGCGAGAAAGTGGGGGCTGCTGGCAGTACGTTTGGACAGGCATTTTGCTTGCAACACCCGCCACATCTCGTTGTCGCCGTTGACACCAACAAACGACCAAGACTTGCTCCGCGCAGAACCGTTTCCTCGGCGTCTCTCGTTTTTAGACCAGAACCGAATTCTCATCGATTTACAACCAACAGAACAAGTTTCGACCATTCAGCAGATCCAAAAAAATCAACCAACACCAACAAAATGATGGTGCCATCTTCGCAACCGTCAACACCAACAAATATCTCGTCGAGCAGCTCCAACTCGCCAACGACCGTCGCAGCAAGCTTCGATCCATCATGGAGTTCGTCCTCGCCGTCGATGTCCACATCGGACGAGAACGGCTCGGATAAGGACCTCTTTGTGCAAAGCTTACCGTATGTCAAGGTCCGGGACAGCAGTGGCTTTACCTTTGACCAGCGGTCCATGTCGGCGCGCCGCATCTCGACAGCCTCCTCCTCGAATGCCACGGCGTGTTCTTCGCAGCTTTCGTCCGAGTACCAATATGGAAACGATCCACAGCGGCGGCTCCACACGTCGCTGTCGTACTCGGTGCCGTCGATCTCGGCCATCACGAATACGCCGCGTGGGCGACCGGCAGTGGATGTCATCGCGACGTACATGAACACTTGGGACACACGGTCGGTCAAGGCGGACTTGCTGCGGTCGCATGCGCATTTCGCATCGCCTCGTACGTCTTTTGCCTTTGTATCAAAAAGGCCGATCTATTGCAGTGACTCACCTAATGTATTGTTGTATGGTTAACAGGCAGTGGCTCTCAATCGCGTCTCCGGTCGTCGTCCATGTTGAGCAAAGAAAGCAGCGCCGACTGGGGTTGGTTTGCCGATATTGATAGCAGTAGCGAAAGCTGGGGTGGCGGCGATGGCTCGCTAGGTGGAGGCCCATCATCCAAGCGACGGATGAGCTCCGACTTGGGGCTTCTAGAGATCGGCAACGCCATCGACGTGCTCGGTGACGAACAAAGCAACACCCGCATCACGGCAGCCCACAAGACCTTTACGATCGCCGTCGATGGCATGAACAAAGTCGTGTCGGCGACCATCCAAATCCCCAAATTTCGCATCGTCCAGTCGCGGTCGGGTGCCGACCGTCATGCCCAGTACTTGATCACCTTGAAATTAGGCAAAGAGCTCTTTGCCGACTGGCGGCGGTACTCGGAGTTTGGCGAGCTGATGAAGAAACTGGATGCTGAAAAGTACACACGCACCCATTTGGCCTGGCGCGATATCGATACACGGTGGTTCAACCGCTTGGAGCCGTCGTACTTGCATCAAAAATGCATCACACTGGAAAATTTTATGCGCGAGCTCATGTACGAGTCCCATGAGCCGTCGGTTCTGATCGAGTTCTTGGGCGGGTACTTGGGCAAGGTGAACACACGGCCCAGTGACCCAACGGCGCTGCGACCGTCGGCGCAACTGCCAAAGGAACTGCGGCCGCCGCAACCAAAACACGAACGCGAACTGTTTGAGAAAATGTGGGCCGAGAATTTCAAGCGCTCCCACGTGGACTACGCGAGCGAACCCGTGGGCCAGACCGCGTAGACCGAATGATGAACCCCTGGAGTGGCTGGCCACTGTGAGACCCAACTTATATATTTTTTTAATAATATTTTTTTCTCTCTCGTCTTGGTGACAAAAGTACTTTTTACCAAGTATTTTTTAATGGGTGAACACTCATCTACAGCAAGTACAGCGCTGTACCATTTCACTTACGGTATTTCATGCTGTACTGTATACATATAGATCTATTGCTGCTTGGCATGTGGGAACGGCTGCTGGCAAAGCGTATGCTGGAAGACGATGAGGTCGGGGATGTTGGAGATATCGCGCAAGTACAAAACCTGGCCGATCGACGAGTTGGTGACCAACGGGAAAAGCCATGGAGAGACCTACAGCAAGCATGGCGGATACAAAAGATAAAATCAGAGCTATCCAACTTGATCCTGAGAGGATGAATAAGAACGTTACGGTGTTGATGAGCAAGAACCAGGCGAGTCCAGCGGTCGTGCCCACAGCGACCCCAGCGACTACTTGGACCGCGCTGTGGTAGCCGAGGCGAACGCGCGAGATGCACACAAGGATGGCCAGTGCGACCACGCCAACCATCGTGAGAAGCTTTTCGAGCTTGCGTTGGCCGTTCAGGCTATCAGCGAGAGAGTGAGAGAGAGAGAGTCAGTCAGTCTTCCCACAGTCAGGATGGCCAGTCATCTCGTTGTTGGGGGCAAAGCACGGACCGTTCAAGGGTATACGCGACCACGTAGACGGCAAAGAAGGCGATAAACTGGGCGTGGGCGGATGGCATCCCAGCGCCACTTTTGCGCGCGCCGTGTGGGCGGCTCTGGTTGATCGAGCGCTTGAGGATCTGGTTGAGCACTTCATTGAGCAGCTACAAAATCCATAATAGTTGTTAGTGAGAACATGTTCTGTTGCCTGTCTATCGCAGCCATTTGGAGTGTATATGTACCTGTCCGGTGAGTATCGCAATAACGTCCAGATCCCGCTGGAATGCCACAAGCGTCGCGAACATGACCATGATGAAGCTGGTGCAAAAAAAAGTAGTCAGCAGTGTGGTCAGCATGAGCTCTTGTGCCGTACCGCCGCAGAGGTACTGTACTCACATGGGTGACAGCGTACATAACGCAAGCAGTGCGCCAAAGGGGTCCTTTGGATCGTAGACGACCCACGTGAGCTCAAACTCCTTGAGCGATTCGGTTGCGATCGCCGTCGACGCCATATCCCACCAAACAAAAACAAACAATGGACGGGTGAAAGGCAACAGGTGAAAGCCAATACAGCGACTGTTAGAAACGTCCTTCGGGCATTTCTAAGCCCTTGGGGGATTTCTGACGGTCGTAATCATCTGATCTGAGGAAGTCAGGTGACGTCTGATTGCGGTACTGTACCGCGAGTGGACCTCTGAGTCCCAAAAAAACAAAAAAAAAACAATATTAAAATAGAGAGGATTGGCTACCTAATGTACTGAATTAGCATTTAATAAGTGCGTGCGTACTTTAGGATGGTTAACTTACCAATTCTGTCAAGGCAACTGGCAACAATGGCGACTGGCGATGACGAGCACCACGCCGCCGACGCGGACGCCTCGGCGCCGTCTCCTCACGCCACGCGCGTCGAGAGTTTGTTCCATTTAGTGCGAGGTGCGAAACGCAAAAGTGTATCCCGTGTCGTTTCTGTCCTCACATCTTTGTTTCTTCTGGCGTGTGGTGTTTGTAAGAGGGCAGCAGTGCGCAAGTGCGTGAAAATGCCGCGGAAAAGCTTGGCGAGATCGCGCTGCAATCGCCCGTGTACTGCAAATCGATCTTACAACAGGTGCGTTGGTCATTCAACTGGTATAGGGCTCTGTGATCCAAGCGCACTTACCCGTGCCATTTTTTGAAGATCCGGTTGCTCGTGGTTGACTCGACATGGGACGTCCGCGTGGCCGCCGCCAAATGTGTGGATGTGGTTGCTCAGTCCTTTCAGCATCCACAGCCAAGCACACACAACGCTGTGGCGCTTCGATTCGCGCATGCTTCTTGTATGTGGATTTGTTCAATGGCAATAAACACACAGCGAAACCCAGGGAAGCTGACGTGTTGTTTGTTTGGGTAGTTGCTGGTCGAGAGGCGTGTTGCCCACGGCTGAATTTCCGTACAGTGGATATGCGAGTGGTGTTACAGGACGGCGCGCCGTTGTTGCGCAGTGGGGGTGAAGAGTACCAGTACAAATCCGATCTGAGTGGAGACCAGAGGCGCCTGCAGGCCGTGAGGCAGCGGCAATTGTTGTTGCGTCGCATTTGCGGCGCATCAAGCGACGGCATGTGGAAGACAAGCGAAGACTCACTCGCCCATCAGATGTTGCCGCGACTGAACGTTGAGCGTGAGTCCATGCACTGGACGACCACGTATGGGAAAGGGGGTTACTAAATAACATCATGTTTGCAGATGTTAAGGAACTCGCCGAGGATATTGAAGCCAGTGAGTCTGGGGTTGTGGATGCCAAATTCAAGGTAGCTACCCATGAAGACGACACCAAACGCAAGCGAACGGCTGGGGAAATGCTGCACGCCCAGCAGCAGCAGCCCTCTCTGAAGAAAGTCAAGGGAGAGCCAACGCAAGAGACAGAGACAGAGACGACTGAGGGTGACGACGAGCAGAAGCCCTTGGATTTAGTGGCGCTTCTTGTCGTGGATCTGTTTGAAAGCATCTTTGATTCCAAATGGCAGGTGCGCCACGGTGGGCTCTTGGCATTGCGTCATATCTTGTTGTCCTCTGGTTGGATCCAGAGCCTTGGGCGTCTTAGCCAGACACACGAAGCGATGGCGCAACCGTCTTCCTCCGTCGTGGTGGACCAGTGGATCGAAGAGAGCTTGATGCGGTGTCTCTGTGTGCTCTCGCTGGACCAGTTTGTGGACTACTCGGCCGATGGCTCGGTGGCTCCTGTCCGGGAGCTCTGTGCTCAAGTGTTTGGCATTTTACTGGGCAGTCTCCACGACCACAAGCTGCTGGAAGAATACCTCGCCGTCTTACGCACTCTGCTGACTAGTGGTTCGTCTTGGCACGCGTCCCACGGCGGCCTTCTCGGCATGAAATACCTCATCCAAGCCCACCAAGCCCACGCTGTGCGGCTTGTGCCCATGGTCATCCACGATGTCGTCCAGAAACTCCATATCAACAAGCAAACCGACGCAGAAGAAGACGTGGTGATCGTCGCAGCCAGTATCCTTGGAGAGATCGCGCCATTTCTGGACGCTGTGGATCCAAAAATCATCCAAGACGCATGGCAAGCGCTGTGGCGGATCGTCACGATGACGTCGACAACGTCACGGACAAGCAGCAGTGGTGGTGGTGGAAGTGGAGGGCTCGTAGCGAGTACGACGATCGAGACGTTGCGGCGCTGGTACGCACAGAAACCACGCGGCTACGTGCCACCAGCGAGCGCCATGTGGGTGAACTTGGTGCATGTCGTGCCGCTGCTGCATCACCATGGGAACTCGGTTCGTATCGCCGCTGCGTCGTGTATTGACGCGATCTACTCGTCCATGACGCTCCAAGGAAAAACAACAGAAAACCCGACGGTAGTTCCTGCGGGACTCCACCAGTACTTACTTCCTCATGTATTACTGCAGCTCTTACGCGAAGAATGCGACGATGTGAGGTGTGTGTTGAGTAGCTGCTGGACGGCGATCATCACGTGGTGTGCGGCAACAGACTCGCTTGTGGAAGCCGCGAAAACCCAGTTGCCACAATGGATCACGTTGCTGTGGTCTTTTGAAAACGTCCGTGGCTTGGCCACAGCGACGCCGCTGCTGCCTTTCTCCGACCCGGCCACGTCCACGGCCACAAGAGCAACCACCGTGGACGAGGACATCTCGCTGCCATCCAAGGACAACCTCTCTGCGCGCGTCGCTTTTGCTGACGCCATGGGCATGCTCGCAAGCTGTGTACCGATGGAATCCAGTGCCCACCGCCTGCTCAAAAGCTCTGTGGGGGCTGCACTCGCGTCTCTCTCCGGCGACCAACAGTGTGGAGCGTTGCTGTTGCTCTCGCGGTGGGCGTACCACGCCAAGGCGAAGAAGTCCGACCAGCTCATCAAGTGCCTGCAAGACCATTTCCGTGGCCCATTGGACGAACTGGCACGAAACGACTGGGTCGTCGCCATCGCCTCGCCAGGCTCGCTCTTCTATTCGGAGCAAGTCGCTTCGCTGCAGCGTGTCAAGCGGATGCAAGCCAACCTGGCGGCCATCTTTGCCACCAGTGGGGTCCACAACCTCCCCACTTTGCCCACATCTTCCACCAGTTCTTCTGTCGCCGCGCTTTCGCGTCAAATCGCAGAGACGATCGCGTCCTACCCGTACGATGCACTCAAGACGCACCACTCGCAGGCCTTTGAACAGGCCCATTTCCGTCGCCAAGATCTGTTTCTGGTCGATGATGTGGTCCAACAAGCCTTCCACAAGACCTACGCACGCGTTCAAGGCCTTGGAAGCTGTGTATACTGTGAATTACTTGAAATTCCGCCCAAAAAAAGCGGATTTCTGGTCAAATCGTTGATGGAATCGATCAAAAATGAACAAAATGAAGTGTTTCAAGCCATGACAGCCGATGCGATTGCCCATTTTGTCACCACGCAAGTCGATTTGCAGCGTAAATGCGTCACCAAGATCATCTCCAACTTGTGCAACAGTGCCGTGGCATTAGCAGTGGCTGGTAACAACAGTAGTAGTCCACAAAACCCTGAGCTGCTGCAGGACAGAGATGGGCTCTTGACTAATGGTGGTGATGGGGATCCAGTTCTCCACAAGCTTCGCGTGAGAGTACGAGGCGCTGAGCTGGCACTTCAAGCGATCGTGCGAACGGTCGGTCATTTTGACCACGTGCCAATGCTCGCTCAGATTGTGACGCGAGGCTGGAGCGACAGTGGCCTTGTGAAACGGACCGACAAGCTCGTCCAAGAGAATAGGCAGTTGGTGATGGTGCTGGCGCCTGTGCTGTCCAGTGGGAACGACGAGCAACACCACACTGCGATGCGATGGCTCGTTGAGCTGAGCGACTTGGTCGGCGAGCCGTTTGATGCGGAGGAGCCCACGAGACGCGTGGTCGCACGAGCTGTGGCGGTGGTGTGCAAGACACTGGTGGTCCACGGCTCGCAAGACCAAGGAGAGAACGCGATGGTCGTGGTGTACAGCAAGCTGTTTTCGTCCAGTGGCGATCTGAACGATGACAAAGAGAACGAATCAACACGGCTCGCTGGTGCGATCATGGTGCTGGATCGACTGGTCGCTGAGCTGGATGCAAGTTTGACGCCGTACGTTCCCAATTTGCTGCGCTTTGCGATGCAGTCCATGCATGCTTCAGCGAGCCACGTGCGTTGCCTGGCTGCCAAGGCGTTTGCGGATCTTGTGCCGTTACTTCCGTTGCAAATGGATCTGACAACTGCTGACAGCAGTAGCAACCCCCAGTTGCAGCGCGTCATGTTGCTAGAGGAAAACGAGTCATCGCGTGGGTTTTTAGAGCGTTTGCTGCAAGGCAAAGCCATCGACCAGGTCGACATGAACGACTTGTTAGCCAAGCCGTTTACGTTGCGCGAGTACCAGCAACATGGCGTGAACTGGCTGGCGTTTCTCGCCGAGAACCGCATGGGCGGCGTGCTCGCGGATGATATGGGGCTCGGCAAGACCATCCAAGTGCTGGCGGCCATCGCTGCTCACTCAGTGAAGACAAAGAAGCGAGACAGCCACCACCACCACCACCAGAGCATGTCGTTGATCGTGTGTCCGCCGATCATCGTGCACCACTGGCTCGCCGAGGCCGCACGGTGTTTTCCTGGTGTATTCAGTGAGATCGTCGACTACTCTGGACCAGCAGCGGCTCGCAAAGCCGCGCTTCGAGCCGCCATCGAGCCTACGCCAACAAAGCCTTTACTGGTGGTCACGACGTATGCCGTCGTGCGCGCCGACCGAGAGACGCTCCACAGCATGGCGTTTGAGTTTGTCGTGCTTGATGAAGCGCATTTGATTCGAAACCCTAAATCGGCTCTCTTTGACGCCGTTTGTGGGCTTCCCAGCTCGTATCGGTTTGCATTAAGCGGCACGCCATTGCAAAACCACGTGGGCGACTTGTGGTCGCTTTTCCATTTCTTGATGCCCGGGTACCTTGGCGAGTACCGCGATTTCCGCACCCAGTTTGAATTGCCCATTTCCCGATCCCGTCAACGGCAAGCGACGCCAACGCAAAAAGAACTCGCCGCGTTGGCGATCAACAATCTCCACCAGCGGGTGTTGCCGTTTTTACTGCGCCGTACAAAAGACCAAGTGCTGAAGGAGTTGCCGCCAAAGATCATCTCCAATATTTTCTTGCCGCTCACCAAACTGCAGCAACGCATGTACCACGCTGCTAGTAGCACGGCCAATACAGAGGCACCTGCGCTGGCTGGTGTGCTGCAGAGTCTCCACGTGCTCAAGAAAATTTGTGTGCATCCAGCATTAGCAAAAGACCAATGCGCAACCGCTGTCGGTGCGAGTGGCAAGTCGCTAAGCGACTGGAAACAGTCGGGCAAGATGCTTGGACTCCATGACTTGCTGGTCGAGTCGTGTGACTTGGGACGCCGTGGTGCAAGTCCAAGCGATGAGAGCGGCGATGGCGATGGCGATGACACTGGCAGCAGCCACCGCTGCCTTGTGTTTGGCCATATGAAAGAAACGCTGGATCTGATCCAGGAGATGCTGGCACGAGCGCTGCCACGCGTGACGTACTTGAGACTCGATGGCGCGACAAGCCCCGCGAGCAAACGCCACGAGATCGTCACGAAATTCAATCGCGACCCGTCGATCGATTTGCTTTTGCTCACGACCGCAGTCGGTGGCCTGGGCTTGACGCTCACCGGTGCCGACACGGTCATCTTTGTTGAACACTCGTGGAACCCGTTTGTGGACTTGCAGGCCATGGACCGCGCGCACCGCATTGGCCAGAAAAAGACGGTGCGTGTGTTTCGGTTGATCATGGCCGCGACGATAGAAGAACATATCATGGACTTGCAGAAATTCAAAGAACGGGTCGCCAGCACGGTGGTGGCCACGACCGACGCGTCGTCCAGTATGAATGCGACTACAAAGAACGTGCTTCAGCTGCTGCAAACGTCATCCACCGCAGTCAAGGCACAAGAAGCAGCCACAGCAGTTACTGCCGCTGAGAGCCAGCAGCCAGGCATCCCAGGGATCGCAGTGGGGATCCTCGACCAATTGGGCGAGATGTGGGACCAATCCCAGTACGATTCACTGGCCTTTCCCGGCAACAACTCTATAACTCAATAGCCGGCCTCGACGAAGTATAAAGGCTGTTTCTCTATTCCCACAAGTGTTTTTACAGTGTTCGGTACTGTATACCAAACTCTCCACCCCCTAATCAATCAAGCTTTCGACGTCGAGCTGCAAAATGTCGGCGTCGCAACCCTAACAAAGCACACACATACAGTGTCAGCTACCTCCTCCGTTCCCAGTCTCGTCGTACAGTCCGTAGGATCCCCCAAGTTGTACATAAAACGTACCAAGATGGACGACACGTTTGGCACCGTGCGGCCCCTGTCGCCATGGACAAATTCTTTGACGTACGTGCCCGCCGAAGTCGAAAGCCGCAGCAGCATGTAGTGCTTGTTGAGCACTTCACACTTGGCGCTGTGGATGATCTTTGGCCGTGTCATCAACGTGCGGCGGTGGAGCACACGCACGGGCGTTTGCTGCTGGACGGTCAAGTCCTGGATCGCGTCCAGCGTGGCGACCACCGCGGGCGTGAGTTCTGTTTGCGTCCACACCACGCAGCTGCCAATACAGTACATACACAAGAGAGAGAGACAAGCCGTCAGCAACACCAAGAGACAAAATAGACAAAGCTTCTTGTGTACCAATAGGTCTTGCGCTTGGAGTCGGCACCGGCTTGTAGCTTGGCAAAGTACTCTTTATTCGACGCTGTGACTTCGCGGATCTCGACGATGCCATCATTTTTGGCATTCACAGCATCTTGAACCGCTTGGTACTCGGTCTGTGTGAGCTTGGACTTTTTGGCATCTGTCCCCGTCAGATAGTTTGTTTGTCAGGCGCCATATTAAAACACTTCCAAATAGAAAACCTTTTTTGTGTAATTCAACGTACCGAGTACTTCCAGGATAAACGGCCGACCGTTGCCCAGCATCCGCACGTCAACATCTTCGCGGCCAGCGGTGTGGAATTTGTAGCCGCTGCCATGGAAAAACGGCAACGCGACGTCGCCGATGCATTCTTCCACCGACGATTCGCCCATCCGCTTGCCTTCCAGGACCCTAACCAACATGCAAAAACAAACATGTTGAGCATGCGGGTGTGGCTATTGACACAACCTTGTAAACTGGTACGTACCATGGCGTTTGGCTCAGCCCTCGCTTGTACTTGAGGTACCGGCCTTGGAGGTACACGGGTTCGCGCTCCAACACGACCGCACAGTTTGGAAGCGTGTGAAGTGGAGTCGGTGGGCACTATATACATCCACCAGTTCAATCAGTTAATGTCGGAGGTTTGTATCATGAACTGGGTAACATAAACGCACCTTGACAGACGCAGGCAGCGTCGTCAGCGACGCCAAGGCGCGTGTGACCGCACCAAAGCCATCCAGAATCGGCTCGGGCCCGCGGTGGCGCTTCCGGCCTCGGTTGTCCAGTTGTTCCTGCGATGTGTGTAGACATAACCCAGTCAGCAAGTTTGTTTCAATACAGGCACCGGTATAATCCGATTCTTCGCACCTTGATAACTGGAATTTGCTGGACGTCGTCGGCGGATTCGTCGTGGGTCACGTTCAGCAGCACGGCAAAGTCGCTCTTGTTCGTACAAGTCGCAATGCCGACGGTCTGACCGACGCGTTCGACCAAAAGAGACTGCAAATGATAGACAGAGACAAGGAAGGGGTGAGCGAGGTCGCAGTCCAGTCTAGGATGGCTCTCCTGTTTTCACACCAATGACAAACCTTGAGCAAGTCCTTCATGTCATAAGGCACAGCGTGCTGGTTGTAGCCTGGAATCGTGCGGCCAAAGTGTTGACGAAGAGAATACTCGCGCAGCAACACGGAGCTTGGCATCTTGATGTTGAGCGCAAACGAGTCCACATCGTACTTGCTGAAAAAGGCGCATACTAGTCAGGTCGGGAGGCTGTCTGAAGAATGAATGGATAGATATACACGTACTTGTTCTCAGTGACGCGCTCAGCTTCAGCGACCACGTTGTCGAGAAAGAGCGTACTCAGCACGCCCACGCAGCACGTGCATACTGGACAATGATAAGAACACCGTCAGCCACGTTGATGGTAGCCACGATGTCAGTGCGCAACACTCACCGGCATTCTCTGCAAGTGGCGGTGGCAGGACCACACCACTGATTTGCGCATATCGCTGCAGCTCGTCCCACAAAACGTCCTCTCCGCGGCTGCCATTTTTTGAATGCAAGTCAGTCCTCTCTATTTGGTGGGAGTCTGATGGCGTTGCTACGTACGCATAGACCGAGAACTCTTGCACATTCGCAAAGCGCAGTGCGCAGCGCACGCATACATTAGCGCTCAATGCCGCCACGTATCCGTCCGCGGGCAGTCGCGTCGTTGGTCCCAATAGCACTTGCGATAGCTCCATATCGATGCAACTGGGTAACTTGGCTCTCTTGTTCTTGTCCTTGGTCGCGCCACCCAACCATCTTATTGAAACTCAGATTTTCATCAGTTCTGATTCTCGGAGTCTCCCTTATGTCAAGTTTCCATCACCGTTGCAGGAAAAGAGGTGTGGATACAAAATCGTCAGGTCACAACGTCTGGCTGTTCGTTAGAAACAGTTGCTTGATAAGAGTGGCACTCCCTCAACCGAAGGGCGTGTGCTTGAAAGTCAGCACGTCATTCACACTCGAGGTGAAGCACTCTCATCTCCGCCAGCGGGCCAAACACGCGGAGAAACGTACGAAGGGAGTGCACGCAACACTTGCCCAACGGTCTCTTGTCGACGAAGATGCCTGCATTTTGCCCCAAGTACGTCGCTGTTGGATATGGATATCTTTCATGTTGTTTCTCCAACGAATAAAGACTAACCTGTCGATTTGTGATCGGCTTTTTTGTTTTGTTGGCGTCGTTGTTGTTGGTGTTGTTGGTTTGTTGGCGACACTTGTTGGAATTAAATAGATGTGGCGATCATGTGGAGTTAGACGTTTGTGAGAAATGCGGCGAGTCTGGGGTACGTTGGTTACACTTGCTTGAGAAAAAGGGGGGGGCGGACACCAACAACACACAACGAGGGGGGGGGGGGG
>JAADWJ010000417.1:0-20304 GCA_023336165.1 Pythium monospermum
AACCTGATCGGCGAGGTGATCTTGCGTGAATCCGTGAATTCTATTGTATTCAGTAAAACGTAGCAGCAATTCGTATTCTCGCGTTAGTTTGTCCGTGAGGGCTGCTTCTGAAAAAGTCAAGCCAGTTTTTAACCATAATTTAACAAAACAAACAAAAATCACGACTGTTCTGATTCTTTTACTGGTTTACCCCAGTCGTAATCCGAGCAAAACCCACTATACTCGTTGTATTCGTCCAAGTCATTAATACTCGTTTTGGGTGTCCGGCAGGTTGCAAAACCCCAGTCAAACAAACGACGCAGCAACAATCCAAAAACAATAGTGCTTGTGACAGTTTGGCAGCCCTCAACTTGGCGTCTCTTCATTGTCGCAAGCAGGTTCGTACCCATCGACAAAGCACCAAAACGGCATGATATTGTCAAATGTAGTTTGACCGCCTGGTGACGACTGTCGCTTGGGTTTATCATTGTTGATGCGGTCGCTCTTGCTGTTGGGCGCCAAATACAGAGCGCGTGACCAAATTGATCATCGCCACAAACTGTTCTCGTCGATCTTCCCGCTCCTTTTGGATCACATTGATCAACACCGCGGTCTCTTGGCGATGGGCTTCCCGTTCTTTCTTGAGCTCGTCCATGATCGCGTGGAGATCCGCTCGATGGTCCGCGAGCTCTTTCTCAAGCGTGGAGGTGTTTTCATTTCGACCTGCGTTTTCTTTCAGTGACTTGATCTCTGCTTCCAATTTGGCACGCTCTTGAACCGCTGCAGATCGTAAGGTACCCACTTCTTGCTGGAGAGCGTCCACTTGGCTCAACAGCGACGGCGGCAGCGATTGGATACGTGTGGGATCACCCGTCTGCGCACACAGCACGGGTGGTGGCTCCACGCGTACAAGAGGTCGCCGCGGCGATGGCTGTGTCAACGTGGAAGGTTGGAAGACTTGATATGAAACGGAGTATTCTTCCACTGGCTCGCCTTGCGTCTCCTCCCACCCTCTTGTCCCATCGTGTCGTTCGTTGTCCGTGTCCTCTTCCTGTCCTGTACGGTTGTCTTCGCTGTCTTCCGCAGGTGCAGTGCTTGACAAGTCGCCCCTGCGTTCCGGATCGCAGCTTATATAGCTCGCGGTCTCTATCGACTGCAGCAGCAGAGCCATCGGTTGGTGTTCTTGAAGATTTCGCTGCTGACCTTCTCTTGTGCTGTCCGACGACTCGTAGAATCCATTTCCATCAGCAAACGTCTCTTGTTCCGCATCACCAGTGTCTTCTTCAGCACACGCTGTCTCCCATCGGTTGCCGGTCCCTTGTGGTGGTTCATGGACAACTACGGTGAGCACATTGTGGTCCAAGCCTTGGTCCAGCGGAGGTGAGCGTTCTTCTTCTTCTGCCATGTCCACCACCACCAGCTGACCCGCACTGGCAGCGGCTTGGTGATCTTGGTCTTGTTTCTCTTCGGGTTCTTGCTCGACACCCAGGTCGTCGGATTCCTCCTCCGCCGGCTGTTCGTCGTGGTCCCTATCGAGCGGTTCTCGTGACTCCCGGACGCTACTGCGACTGGCGTTTCCATCGTGGGACAGAATGCATCCCTGGATCTTTGCCAATAGCGACTTGGACATGATGTTGCTTTCAAAATAGCTTTGATTTCGAGCGCTGGCAAGCAAATGGAGAAACTGCGTCTTGGCGTCGCGCCCGTTTCGAATGCTGCCGTGCTTGGACCCCATCGCAGCAGCGATCTCATCCCATGGAGCAATTCGACGCTCGGTGTCTCTCATGGAAAAGAACGGGAATTTCTGTCGAACCAAATCCACCAGAAGAGCGTCACATTCCGTGGTGGTCGCTGGCCACGGCGCGACGGGTGTTGCAGTTGCAGTCGCAGTCGCAGTACGTGCTGCTGCTGCTGCTGCATTGGAAGCACCGTCTGAACTGGTGGTCGCTGGGCTCGGTGTCACGGTCGTCACGGTCGTTGCAGTCGGCGCAGTAGTAGATGTCGTAGAACTACTACTACCGGTTGTTGTAGAAGCCGGAGAAGCCGGAGAAGCCGGAGAAGCCGGAGAAGCCGGAGAAGCCGTAGAAGCCGTAGAAGCTGTCGTAGTAGTGGTAGTAGTAGCAGCAGCAGTAGTCGTTCTGGCCGCAGTCGGAGTCCTACGCTTTTGCTTGCGTGGCCTCGTAATAGAGGCCCCACTGGCCTCAGCAAAGCGAGTCAGGTCCAAGATGGAGATCTTCAATTGGCTGATATCTTGCAACTCGGCCAGCTTTGTTCGGAATCTGACACACATCCGTTGCCGCTGCGGATGGGTCGCTGTCATCGCGATCATGAAAAGCCGCTTGATGTGCGCGACAAGTTCCGATTCAGTTGGGAACCGGGTCGCGCCAGCGATCGTGCGCCAAAACTCGGTGATTTTTTGCATTTTCTGGCTCTTGGCGCGGTCCAGTAACAGCTGAACCAAGTTCTCGTCGGCCACTGGATCAATCACGGCAACGGCAACTGCACTTGCACCTGCCGCCGTTGGAGAGCAAGAAGAAGGATCCACTGGGACGGCAGGCGACTCATGTTCCACCTCATCGGGTTTGTGTATCTGTGTGATTTGTCGGAACAGTTTCAGCAGAAGTTTTGTTTCCGCCGTCAGTAGGGGGCGCTGTTGCCGTATGTGCACGACTTGCTTGAGCGCCGTGACGTACTCGAGTAGTTTCTCGCCCGTCTCAAAGCGGCCGTTTGTATTGGCGGCGATTCTGTTCCACACGACCATTTTGTGAGTAGATGCCCGCAATTGACGCCCGTTTTCCACTAATTGCCGCAGCAACTGCTCATCGGAAGAATCGCCTGCGATTCTTGGGAGGGTTGGGTCCGTGGGGGTCGTGGTGGGCGTTGCAGTCGCGGTCTTTCGACGTTTGGGGCGGCCGCGCTTGTGTGGAGCCACCGCCACTTGTACGGTGTCGGGAGAAGGGCGCCTCCTCTTGCCGCGGTTGCTAAGTGCCTCCGAGTACGCCATGGACAATGCGGTAGTGGGAAGCGGGCGATCATACTGTGGTGGGCGTCTCCCGCTCATCGTTCACTTTCGTTCGTCCCTTGTTTCCCCCTTGTGGTCACCAAATTTCTTTCCGGCAACCGGTATTAATACGCCGCGAATAGTGTTTGACACATATATACCTTTTATGCAGGCTATACGAACATAGAGGGTTAGTGCGAGCGAAATGTGATTCGATCAAATCGGTTTATGAAGGTGCAATAATTATGCGGATGGACTATTCACCATGAACCCGGATGTGGAGCATACCATTGCTTTTCGCACGGTATTTTCTTATTTGTATTGTATTTTGATGAATTAATTTATAAAAACAACCTTTCCAAGAATTACTGAGAACTGCCACGACTCCGAAAAAACGTGCTGTGCATTCCCATCGAATCGCGATCGCGTCGTCTCGTTCGCACATCATATGCGGCGGCAACCACTGGAAATCTCTACCTCTCTGTTGGGTTGCCCCCTTCAGCTCGGCCATCAATCACATCGACAAGGCGCAGACGGCGGTATCGCAACGGATTCCTTGCTCGCTTTTTTTTTTTTGACAGAGTATACTCAAGACTTTGTGATGGCAAGCCTAGCCACCCGGTGCATTCCGGAGGGCCCCACTTGGAATCTCGATCCAGTAAGAGCAAAATCAATTTGTCTCGGGTCAACTGGAACGCACACCCGATTTGAAGGTTATCTGGGCTTGGCCATGTTGACGAGAGACTTTCATCCTGGCAACAGTGAGGACATGCGCGTAGCTTGTTCGATATGGGTGCCATACGCCGGCGCTGTCAGCGTGGTCTTGGTCGGCGAATTTACTTCTTCAAAGCAAATTTGTTGGCCCAGATCCAATCACTGGCGAGTGGTAATGTGAATAATTTCCAGCTTTTTGGTGTCGCAAATTGGCCAAAATTTCCCCGAAAAACGCGGTTGTACAAAGGCAGACAAAACCCAGTCACACTCATCTTGGCGTCTTTTCATCGTCGAAAGTAGGTTAATACCCATCGAACACCTCCATGTGTGGACAAAACCGAATGGTATTGTCCACGTACTTGACCCGCGCCGTGTGGCTCTGGCCAGATACGAGCCCATCGGAACGCCAAAAAAAACGGCGGAAACCATCACAGCGACTTGGTATTGAGGTGCTCGTCTCTCAAAGCATAGCTGACGATTCCCTCGGCCTTGGGGAGCGCTTTCAGGTGGCCAGGGGTGGTGGTCGGTTTTTCCATCGTTGCTTGCCGTGACGTTGATCCTGGTGAGTTCGCTTCTCTCATTGGTTGAAAATATATCATTGATCATCCGATCGCTCTTGTTGTTGGGCGCCAAATACAGAGCGCGTGACCAAGTTGATCATCGCGACAAACTGTTCCCGTCGCTCGTCCCGCTCTTTTTGGACAAGATCCATCAACCCCACGGTCTCTTGGCGGTGGGCATCCCGCTCTTTTTGGACAAGATCCATCAACCCCACGGTCTCTTGGCGATGGGCATCCCGTTCTTTCTTGAACTCTTCCATGATCGCATGGAGTTCCGCTCGATGTTCCACGCGCTCTTTCTCAAGCGTGGCTGCCTTTTCATTTCGACCCACTTTCTCTTTCAGTGACGTGATCTTTGCTTTGAATCGGGCACGCTCTTCGACTGCTGCGGATCGTAGCGTGGTTACTTCTTGCTGGAGAGCGTCAACTTCTTGGCCCTTCGTGGGGATGAGCGACGACGGCGGCAGTGATCGGGTATAGATCGGCCGTTCCGCTGTTTGTGGGAGTGGTGGCGGTGGCTGTGTTGACCATGGCGGTTGCGAGGCTTGATATGAAACGGAAAAGTCGTCCACTTGCGTCGCCTCCTGTCTTCTTGTCCCATTCTGTTGTGCGTTGTCTGTGTATTCTTCCTGTCGTGTACGATTGTCTTGGCTGTGTTGGCTGCCTTCGCTGTCTTCGCCGTCTTCCGTAGGTGCCTGGTGGGCATGAAAAACGCTGACGACTCGAGCGCGCTGGCGGTCCCACGCCTCTGTCGTTGCTTCTACCGACTCGTCGATGTCTGTGGATGGATCTCCTCGTGTTGGCTCATGGACTACGGTGGGCACACCGTGGTCAAAACCTGGGTCCAGCGGAGGTGCGTGTTCGATTTCTGCCAGTGTGTCAGCTGCTTGGTCGTCTTGCTCTTCCTCGGGGTCGTGCTCCATGCCCACGTCATTATATTCCTCCTCTTCCTCCAACTCGTAGGTGTCGCTATCGACCGCAGTTGCTTCTTCTGGTGGCGACTCGTGGATGCTACCGGAACTGGCGTTTTCATCGTGGAACGCAATGTATTCCTGGATTTTTGCCAGCAGCGACTTGGACATGCGGTTGCGTTCGCAATGGGTTTTGTCACGAGCGATAGCAAGCAAATGGAAAAACTGTGTCTTGACGTCCTGCCCATTTCGAAAGCTTTCGTGCTTGGATCCCATCGCAGAAGCGATCGCATCCCACGAAGAAGTTCTTCGCTCGGCGCCTCTCATGGAGAAGAACGGGAATTTCTGTTGAACTAAATCCACCAAAAGAGCGTCACATTCCGTGGTGCTGAGCTGAGCCACGCGCTTGCTGTCATCGCGGGTACGAGCAGCTGCTGGATCAGAAGCACCGTCTGGACTGGTCGCTGGGCTCGGCGTCACGGTCGTCGCAGTGGCAGTCGCAATCGCAGTAGGAGTAGTAATCGTGGCCATAGAAGCCGAACTAGTAGTAGTACTGGTCGCACTGGTCGCTGTGGCCACAGTGGAGGAAGCCAAGCGATAGAGGTCCGTGGTCGAGATTTTCAATTGACTGATTTCTTGAAACTGGGCCAGCCTTGCCTGAAATTCCGAAGACATCTTTCTGTGCTGGCTATGGGACGGTATTACCGCGACCATGAGAAGCCACCTGACGTACGCGACAAGTTCCGAGTCGTTTGCAAACCGTGGGCGTGTTTCAATGGCGAGTTTGTGCCAAAACTCTGTGGTTTTTTGCTTTTTGAAGCCGTTGCCTTTGGCGCGATCCAGTAAAAGTTGGATCAACTTGTTGTCGGCCACTGGATCAATCACGCCAACTGCAGTCGCCGAGGTATCCACTTGGACGGGATGCGAATCGTCGGGTTTGTGCAACCGCACGATTTCTTGGTACCCGGCCAGCTGACTCGTGGTTTCCAACGTCAAGTTGAGATGCTGGCGCCGTGTTTTCACAGCATGCGTGAGCGCTGTGACGTACTCGAGCACTTTCTGTCCGGTCTCAAAGCGGCCATTTGTCTTGGCGGCGATTTTGTTCCACACGAGTATTCGCTGCGTGGATGCCAATATTTCGTGGGCGTTTTCCACCAACAGACAGACCAACTGTTCATCGGGCGAACCGCCAATGATAGCTGGGACGTTTGGATCGCACAAGGGAGCAACAGCGGTGGTCATCGGGGGTGGCGGTCGTGGTGGCGATGGTGGTGGACTTGCTTGGGTGTCAGCAAGGCGATCCCCCGTTGTCGTCATGTTCTTTCCACTTGTGCAGGAGCGTTTGTGCGCGACCACCACCGCCTCCACGCTGCCGGGAGAAGGACGCTTCCTCCTGTCGGGGTTGCGTGGGAGCTTGCGTGCCTTTTCGAAAGCCTCGGACAACCTGGTAGGACGCGGGTGATCATACTGTGGTGGACGCGTCTCGTTCATCGTTCGCTTTCGTCACTTGCTTCCCCTTGGGTTCACCAAGTTTCCACAAAACGAAAACCGTGATTGCAAATGGCCAACGTGGAGAATATTCCGGTTTCAACAGGGTATACGAATATGGAGGACATTTTGCAACGGAATATCATTCGGTTCAATCGGTTTGTAAAGGTATACGAAATATGCTCATGGACTATTCATCATCAACACGGATCTGGTGCTGTTCTCGCAGTATTATTTCATTTGGATTGTATTTTAATACATCAAATTATATAACCCACCATCGAAATTAATATTTGCCACTAGTCGAACGAGTCGTGGCAGATAGCACTTCGAAGATATGTGTCACGACGGAGCGACTCCAAACACGCGCTTATGTTGCTTCCCGTCTGACCGCCAATGCTTGGTCGCGTACCATGTCACATCCGGTGGCAACCACTGGAAATCCCCACTCGCCGTTGGCTCCTTCAGCTCGGCCATCACATCGACAAGATGCAGATGACGGCGGCCACTTCGCTCGGCGAACAGATCCACCGCGTATGGTGTGACCAACAAACCTGGATAGGTGTCCAGCACCACCTCGGCCGCGCCACAGGCGTGCTGAAAGACGCGCCACACTTGAGATCCCGCTCCTTGTCCAGCGACGGCTCCAATGCAGAGAATGTACGCTCCGTTGGCATCTTGTTGCACCCAAATCCGGCACAGAGAGCCGCTGCATGGCTTGAATTCGGTCAGAAAAAAAAGGCTACACGGCGCGCTCGAACAAGGTCGAGTAGCTGGCCACGGCCACGTGTTCAAACACCGTATCCGGCAAGTCAAACCCGAAATGGTATTCCCACTGCACGACTCGCTCGGCCAGTGGCTGACCTGCACCAGCACCACCAGAACGACCCCGACCACGACGACCCGAAGAGCCACGACGCAGCGGACGAGGCGGCGGGATCACATTGGCGTTGTACTTGCGCGCCCAATACGCTGGGATAATGAGATCCGAATTCCAGGCCATTTTGTTCCCCGTCGGATACGCCAATTGGAAATGGTGGAGCACATGCTTGAGTGCCAGCGTGAGCTTGTCCGTCTCGTGGATGTCCCGCCACAACGGAAGCGTCTGCAACGTCCCATGGAGCATCCGTTCATCGCCCGTGTTGTTGTGGTCGACCACTTGGCGAATGAAATCGATCAGTACCATCGGTTGGACCACCACGTGGTCACACAAGTACGAGGCGTCCTCTTCGCAACCGACGTTATCAGTGGCGGCGTCCTTGACTCGCTGGCCGACCTCTTCGTACCATAGCACATCACCAAGGTCACGAAGCGTGCGCACGATTTCACGGCAAGTCGTTTCTTCCAATGGCGAAATCTTTTGCGTCAGAAAGTGCTGATAGAGTTCTGAAAATTTCCAAACGATCTCAAGACCCGATCGTTGCGGCGGCGGCTTTCTTTTGGGATCGCGGCCATTGTTTGCTGGATCGACGTGAGCACTTTCGAGTACGTGGATGGCATGGCAAAGCTTTGTTTGTTCTTGATCACGACCGCCTGGACGAGTCGCATGGCTCTTTGAACCGACTCGGTGTGCTTGCAATTGACGACCAGCCACTCGCTTGGCACCATGTTGTTCGCTTTTTGCACCAGATGTCGGAACCGCTTGATGTAAAACTGTTGATCTCCACGTGCTTGCAGCTCACGTTCCAACTGCTTCACATACACTTGTCTATAATGCGTGAGTCTTCTGATCAGATCCACGCGCGCCCTTTCGATCCGCTTGCCATTCACCTTGACCACGTCGGTCTTGGTCGCGACCAGCACGAACTCGGCCTCTGGCTGCCGGGCAAACACCAAGCGCAGCCATTTGAGGATCTTGAGCTTGACAAAACCATTCATCATCACGTCCAAGTCGTCGTCGTCTGGTGCGGTGAAACGGGCTTGCGCGAGTGCCATCGAATACGCGTGGAGATCGACCGTGACCAAAAACAGCGTGCGTTTCGAGAAAAACAAGGAATGAGCAGCCGCGTACACATCTTGGCCAGCGAAATCCCAGAAGGTGACTTGGTGGCTCTTGGTCGCCTTGATCACAGGGAATTTCTCGGTAAAGGACATTGGCACCAAATCCACACCGATCGTGCGGTCGTCGATATGCTCAAGTGATGGCGATAGTGATTGAAGGGACTTGATCAGACTCGTTTTGCCCCAATTGCTAGGCCCGACAACGCAAATCTTGCTCCGGTAGACAACTTGCGATGGACTGGCTTGAAGATCCGCGATGTAGACAGCAGTGGACTCCTCGCCCCGCTCGATGATCTCGAGAGGGATGGTCGAAAGTGGGATCCGCCGCTGCGTTTCATGGACCCACAAATGGGAAAAAAAAACAAGCGCGTCGCCAATTTTTGGGCCATGCTTGTCACGGATGCGGGCGCTGCATTTGCCATCCCACCGTGCACCGTAGGACGCCAAGACTTGCAATTAGTCGTACAAATGCGGGACATAGGGAAGATAAAGTGTGGGTCGCTTGCTCGTTATTCTACTCTCCAAAAAAATAAAAGTAAATTAAAAAAGAAGCAGAAAAAAAGATCCCGCTTTGTGTGCACAAATACGTACTTTGTTTGTGGCGTGCGCGTCGGCGCCGGCAGCAAGAAGCGTGCGAATCGCCTCGGCGTCTCCCCCTTCCTTGACGCAGTACAACAGCGGCGTCTCTCCATCCTATATCCATCCGCATGGTCGCTCAGCCTTTTGCTCAGACCAGACGCGCTTCCTCACCAAATAGACCTACCTGATCGCAGACGGCCACATGCGCGCCAAAGTCGACAAGTCGCTGTATTATCGACGTACTTCTGTATGCTACGTGCAATGCGGTGCGTCCAAACTGCTCCGACAGATCAAAAATTTGTCAGGAATCATGTCACAGGCCAGCATTGGTGAAATCTTTTGTGAAGCGTTGCCGATTCGAAGAGAAGCTGCGAAAAATGACGACGGAGGAGGAAAGCACCGTACTCCCTCCTGTTGGAAGCACGGGACCCAGTCCACAAGCAGTGGTCGGGGTCGACAAAGTGACCGAATTCCCCACAGACAAAACCAAGATGTCCAGGACGACCGCCGCTCGCCACGGCCAGTGGAAACGTCCCTCCATTGAAAGAGACGTGATTGAAGACGCGATTTCGCCAGCGGAAACCCCACCCGCTAAGAGAGCGCGCTACGGCGGCGTGGATGCTGCATTCTCTGCTACGAATACGTCATCCGTGCAGCCAAGGTCCCGTGCTTGTGAGAGTGCGACGGCCATAGATGCAGATGAGAACGAAAGCGCGGCTGTGTCGCAGTCTGCAGGCGATGCTGGCTCGCCAGCAGCCAGTGGGACGGCAGGTATTACATGCGCCGTGTCACCTCCAGTGAACGAGAAACTTCTATCGCCTGTGTTAAATAATGGTACGCGGTCCGGGTATGAACCCATCCGTTTGTTCAACAGCGAGCCACTGGGCGACTCGGATATCCAGGCGCCTGCTCGTCCCCAGAGACCCACAAAGCATCAGCCAATCAACAGAAGACGAACAGATCATCAAGCGATGGCAGCACAAGACAAGGTCAGTTTGTGTCTGGCGGACTCGCCATTTCAAAATGCGACGAGCGGCTCGTGGAGCTTGTGAACAAGAAAAGGCCAACCAAGCGCAAAGCCGACCAAGTGATTTGGACGGCGATCGCTGGCGCTCTGAAAGGCGACCACGAGACGATCCACAATGGACCAGACGCGGAACGGCGCTTTTGCCATTTGCTGCTTTTGGCTCGCACCAAAGACCACCCGGAACGAAAGAACTTGCCTGAGTCGCTCTTGAAACAGTTGACCCAATACAGCAACGGCTCTCAACGCAAACGCAAACGCCAGCGCAGCAAGAGCGGGCAATTTTCCAAACCGGCTGGGACCATCCATCATATCGACGATGATGACGATGAAGAAGAAGACGATACAGAACAGCAAAGCCACAACCAAGACCGAAAGAAACGGAAGCACAACGAGCGCCAGAAGGAAAATCCGCAGCAGTTCGTGGATACGACGCTGCTCCGTGAGATCCTCCGTCTTCGACTGTTCCACGCGAAAGAAGGCGCCAAAATGGACCGGTGGAGCCAATTGGCGTCCAGTGTCGCCCGCGCACTACTCGCTGCCACAAAATCGGTGTCACTGGCCACTACAGCGTGTGTGGCGAATGGACCAGCGTGTTTAAAACACATGCGCAAGCTCCTCATGGTGGCAGAGAACCGGTGTCATAATCCGGCCATCCATCTCACGCCCATGCAATGGGACTTGCTCCGACTGCTTCGAGTTCTCATCAACACCAAGTGGTCTCGCGATCGCGGCAAGCAATTGACCAAGACCCAGCGAGAGCTGAATGCACAGGTGGGCCAAATACTCTTGAAAAGCTCATCTCGCGTGGTGGTGGACGTTGACACAACCTCAGCGATTGCGGCCGTGGCTGGCAACGTGAGTCGTACGACTCGAAGTGCAAGTAGCAGCCGCAGCACTGCCGCTGATACATTGCGCGGGGACCTGGAAGAAGAGAATGAAGATGGCGACGACGACAGCGATGACCCAAAGCGACATGAAGAGCAGCAAGCCGTGGACGCGATGCTGGTGCTCGAGGTGCTTCGCAATCGCCCGTTCCTCGGAAAGCAAGGCTGCCGCATGGAAGGTTGGGACCGCGTGGCGCGAAACGTAGTCAACGCATTCCCACCCATGGGTCCAGAGGTGCTGGCGCGTGTGGTAGATGGCCGCCAGTGTGTCTGCCGCATGAAAATGCTTCATGCGGTCATGGAAAAGAAGTCTCCGAAGAATGCGACGCTGAGCCTTTCACCCAGAGTGGTGGAAATGCTACAACTGATGCGTGCGCTTATCAAGGTCAAGGTGCCTATGAACAAATCAAATTGGACAAATATCGATCGCGAACTGGATGCACAAGTCCAGCGGCTGCTCTTGAATGCAGCAACAAACGACACTAGCCGGTAGGAGCGTGGCCGCACCGATAGTGAAGGAACTAGTAGTACCCACAGTCCAGCCGCTGTTCTACAAAGCGAGCCAGACGGTACCCGATCGATCTCACCAGTTTCGGTTGTGGCCGTTCCGTCTCCACACCAAGTCACACCACCGCGACAGCCCAGAGTGAGAGCCTCTCCTCGCGTCGTCAGAGCCGTGTCCCCCCGTGATGTTCAAACACGACCGCGCGCAATGCCATTGCCACTTCTGCCCGAGTTGGAAAACGTAGTCGTTGTTGAAGAGACTCACTGTCAACTTGCGCCACCAGTGGAACAACAAGAAGTCATAACGACACCACCGCTTCCGATGCCAATTATCCACGATTCCGCCGCACTCCAAGGACTGGCGGCCGAGATAAAGCGTTTCAAAGGCGAAGTCGATGGCAAATGGGTGCAGCTTGCCACCAAAATGACCAAGAGCGAGCCGAGCATCGCGGCCAATTGGACACGATGATGGAAATCCTGAAAACGGAACGCGACGGCCACCGCCACGAGACCGCGACCCACCAGCGCCAGACCACGGTGATGCTGGAGATGATGCAAAAAGAACGCGACAGTCGGCAAGAAGAGTTTATGGCGATGATCAACTTGCTGACACGCTCCGTGGCGGTGAATTTCCAAGATCAACGGAATTCAGAGTGCCACAAGTATAACGAAACGACGATTTGGTGTCGCTAGTAGGGTGCGTGATCCATTCATGTGCCACCACTGCTGCAAGCTGATCCCAACAAGGCTTTGTTTGGTCGAGAAGAGATGTGTCCCTACCGTTTAATACTATGATCACACTTGGGAAAACAAGTACTTCGTAGTATTAATAAGAGCATAATTTTTTTCATTCCATCCATCGAGAGTGTACGGATTTTTCTTTCAGCGATTCGTCTGTTGGCAAGGATCGCCTGGCATGGAGCGTCGTTTGGCCAACAAATTGGATCGTCTCGTACCCGTCACGAATGAGGACCCACTGGAAATAGTTGGTGACAATGCCATGACATGCAATCTGGACCAGAGCTGCCAGCGATTTCATCACAATTGTTTTGCTGGCAAGCTCGAAAAAAGAATGACTTTCCAAAATGAAGAACACATTTCAACCAATCAGAGCACATATACGCAGAATACAAGTACCGGTATCAATACCGGTACAATTGGTACCGGTAGAGTACCGGTAGATTTATGGAGAGAATACCGGTTCGAGTTTTGCGCTGCCTTTCGTTTGCACAGCAAAACAAAAGAAACAATGGATGTCATACATAAAGCAAGCCCCATGGATGTATCGGCGTCAGGTGGCTGCGGGACGCGTAGTGCACGCGCGATGTCCCATGCGATAGCATCAACAGCAGCTCTGCTCAAGAACCAAACGACGCCCAGGCCCCACGGCAAGAGGAAGCGCGACAGCGCTAGCGATGTGGCAGATTTCCCCACCCAGAAGAAGAACCCGCCAACAACAACAAACGTCTCGGCGCCATCGCAATCGGTACAGTCCGATCAGGCAGACGTGACATCACCACACAAAATACCCAGCGAACAGAGCGTGGATGTCCACGTAGACGAGAAGCTTCTCCAGCTTGTGCTGGCGAATGCGCCTCGTTTCGTGACGACGAGTAAATTGGAGATCAAGAAAGTGTGGCTCGCGATCGGATCAGTTTTACCTCGATACAAAACGCAAAGCGGACTGCGTGTGCGACAGCGCGTGGATTGGCTCGTCCATGTGTTCCAGGACAGCCACCACGAGCAGCACGCGAGCCTCACGACACGGCTCAAGGAGATGCTGGCGATTTGTGACCGCGAAGGATTCCACCGCGCCTGCCTCAACCTTTCCGCTGCGCCAGGGCCGATAGGAACAGCCACAGTACCTCAAAAAAAGAGGTCCGTGCGTGACAGAACGGCCACGACCACAGCGTCGCGGAAGAAGACGCAGTCCGCGTATGACAGAGTTGCCACAGCGCCACAGAAGAAAGAGCCCGCACATGACAGAACTCCCATGGACGTGGCTGTCGAAACCAAGTTGATGCAGTTTGTTTTGGACCGCGTAAAAACGGATTTGGCCACGGCGACGACCACGACAAATGGCTGGAATAAAATCGCGAGCGAGTACAATGTGCGGTTCGCAAACGGACGCAAACTTCTCAACCATCTCCACTGGCTCAGCTATATCGCAACGACGCCATCCCACAAAAACTATGGTGATTGTTCGGATGAGCTGAAAAAGTTGATGAAGAAAGTGCAAGAAGCGGTGAACCAAATCCAAACGGAGAAACCGCCGCCGCCAAGCCATTTCGCGATGCTGGCCGAGTCGTTTGAAAAAAAAGGAGCCGTGGCCACAAACCCAAGAAATGGACGAGTTCTGAAGCGCGTACTCCAGCCTGCCATCACGCCTTGTCCCCCAAAGAGAACTGAACCACCAACCCAGGTCGAAGAACGTAAAGAAGAGGAAGAGACGGTGCCATCGTCTGGATTACTACTACCAGGAGTGGACACCAGCCAAGAATCCGTCGTGGACCCACGAGTGGACGAGATGCTGCTCAAGATCGTGCTGGCAAATGGCCCACGATTTGCGACAACGGACGAAATCAAGCGAAGGAAAATGTGGACCGAGATGGGTGGGGAAGCCGTCCAGCAGCGGGTCGGGTGGCTGGTCAAAGTGTTCCAGACCAGCCCCCACGCTGAGCATGGCAAGCTCACGCCACAGTTGAAAGAGATGCTGGCGGAATGCGACCGCCACGGGTACCACCGAGACAGGATACCCGTTCCCCCAGCGGCGACTCCTGTGGAACGTGAGCGTCCAAAGGCGACAGGTCGTCTGGATGCCGCGCAAGAATCCAGTTTGATCCAGATGTTACTGGAGCATGCAGACGAGCTGGTCTCTGCGTCGCCCAGGTTGGATTTTTGGAATAAAATGGCCATGCAGACCAATGGGCGGTTTCGAAATGGCCGCACATTGCTTTGCCACTTCAATTGGCTTTTCCGTGTCGCGACGACGCCCTCGGACCCCCAGCACCACAAGTTTTCAGACGAGATGAAGCAAATGGTGACCGATTTCCATGCCAAGACACGACGCAATGGAACTCGGATCCCCGAGTCGATCGTGGTCGAGGCTATGAGAAAAATCTCCGCTGCAAACAGTGAAAAGAACAACCCAACAAGTGGATCAAGTGGCTCAAGAAGCAGCAAAGAAGGAGACAGCTCCGTGACGATGACGACGGCAATGATGACCACGCCGAAAGCCGACGAATGGTTGGTGGATTTGGTGCGCCAGAACTACCCACAAGAGCGAGCCAATTTGGCCTCGGAGATGGTGGTCTGGAATGAAATTGCTCACGCATTGGACGACAAACACATCAAGATCAAGAATGGGAAAGATGCTCGACAACGGTTTGTGCATTTGATTTCCGTGGTGCGACAAAAATCCCACCAGGAACGGAAAACTTTCTCTGTGACGCTCGTGAAAAAATTGGAGGAACATGTCGCAAATCGAATCACAGTGGCGAAGGGCAACGGCTTGGTGGCAGTAGCACACGGCAATGGACTGAACGCAGTGGATGGGCGAGACGATGCATGCCATGGGACCCTGTCGGTGAATTCAGATGCGCGTGAGCCAGCGACCAGGACGATAAATGCTGACGTCGCCAGGAACGCCACCAAGGAGCTCAAGTCTCACAAGAGCAGAAAGCGCCACTTGGTCGGAGGTGTAGTAAACGTATGCGAGCACGTAGAGACGGCAAACGGCTCGCCATCCACCAAACGACTGCGATTGCAAGCTGCGCCTCATAGCAGTAGTGTGGCTGTTACCACCGCCACGCGAGTGGAACCAGAGGTAGAGCCAGCGGATAGACACATTGATAAGAATGCAAGCCGGAGTCGCCACGATGAGCTACAAGCACAAGGCGTTGGCTGCGCGAGATGGAGCAAGCCCATCCACCCAAAGGAAGACAAGATGGTCCTTTGGCTTCTTCGCACGCAAGTGCCTTTGCATCCTCGACCAGGCGCCTGCCATCGTCTGCCGGATTCCGTGTGGGCTGCGTTCGCGGCCTCGCTGAATTCGAGCGGCAATTGGGTTGGCGCGACCAGTGAAAGTGTCAAGCGGCGTGTGGACTGGCTGCTGCAAGTGTTTCGTGATGCGGCGCATCCAGAGCATGGACATTTGACCAGTGAAATGCGTGGGGTGCTTGCGTCGTACAGTGCCTACACCACCACCACAAGTGATGCAGTGGCACGCAATGGCGAAGAGCTACAAGGCAGTGATGGGAAGGCGGTGTCGGCCGACTCGACCCCCATAGTGCTCCCATTAGTGGACGAGCGACTGATGCAGCTCGTGTTGTACAATGGCTCTCGGCTTGCGATGGCCACCACGATGGACGTGTGGACTCACATTGGCGCCGGTTTTGCAAAAGGTTTTTTTGTGGACGCTCGCGCCGTGCAGCAACGTGTGAGTTGGCTGATTGAGGTGTTTGCCAACAGCCTCCACAAAGAGCACGCCAAGCTCACCTCGTTGTTGAAATGGCTGCTGGATACGTGTCGCCGGTACGGGTACCATACGTTTCCCTTTGTTCATGGAAAAAGAGCTATTTCGCAAGTATCAAGTGCCCAGGGGGCTCAAGAGAGGCGTGGTGTACCGCTGGAGTTGAACAGGTCTACGGTGGGCCAACCCACTCATGTGAATGTCCCTCTGCCCAGCGCAAGAACGAGTAGCGCCGACAAGCAACAAGGCAGCAGCGTGGACACTGACACGATAGCAGACAGAAGAGACCACCAGCCAGTGATCACAGAGGCCTTCGATCCTGCCGTGGAATCCAAATTGATCCAGCTCGTACGGAATCGAGCATCCCAATTGGCGAGCGCCACCAACCGCATGGACGTGTGGGATGAAATGGCAAGAGAAACCAACGGACGCTTCCCAACCGGACTCAGTCTTGTCCACTACGTCAAATGGCTCCACCATATCGCCACGATGTCGGCTCACGGACTCCACGAACAGTTTACTGTGGAGATGAAGCGCATGCTGAAAGAGTATGAAGAAATATGCCAGCCAGCGAGCTGTGCGGTTGCGCGCGACGGTGAAGAAAGAGAAACGGATCAAGGATGTGTGGCAGAGTGGGACGAGCGATTCACGCAAAATGAAGCCCACCCTGAACGACACAACGTGCCCACGTCGCCATTGGAGTCGATTGAGAGATCGGACACTGTGGATGATGCCAAAACACAGGACTTGAGTGACAGCGACTACGATCTTGAAGAGGTGGAAGAGCAAGGACTGGAACAAGCAGACGTGGAGCAAGGAGGAGGAGCGGGGCAGCATTCGCTGGATTTGGCAGCTCTTACAGAGACAGAGAATTCGGTAGAACAAGAAGCCCACCATGAAGTGGTGGTGCCGACAGCGGAGCAGCAACCGGTGGATTCCATGGTGCTTGGAGAAGCCCATACCAAGTGCCTTGAACAAATTAATCAGGAAGATGTGGTGGTCCCGCAGAGAGCGGCGGAGAAGCTACCGGTGGATTTGGTCGTGCTGTGCGAGACGGCGGATGTGGGCCTTGATGTTGTTGAACAAGACGGTCTGGACGAAGCTGATCCGGAAGACGTGGTACAAGGAGGAGAAGCAGAGCAGCAGCCGGTGGATTCGGTGGCGCTTGGAGAGACAGGCCCAACGAGCATCGATTCTGTCGAACGAGAGGACGACCACGAAATGGTGCTGCGCGAGACGGAGGCAACTGGTCTCGGTGGTGTGGAATCAGAGAACCAGTCAAGCGAGGACGCGGCGCAAATCTTGGCGCCTGACCACGAATTCGGACCTGCATTTGAAGAACCTGTGTTGGCGGTTCCCTGTGAACCCATTGTGTCGATACCTCCTGTCTTGCAACCCGCTCAGCCTTCTGTCCGGCTACCGGCGCTGCTACCACCATCGTTGGTAGAGCGGACAGATCACCACGCAGACCAGTGCCAAAGCCAAGTGGCGACGCCAATAGAAACCGCTGCTGCTGTCGTCCAGGATCGCACCCGATTTGACATCGAGATGAAAGGTTTGCTACAAGAATTGCATGCCAAATTGAACAATATCTCAGCTCAGCTCCAACAAGAGCGCACTGAACGCCACATAGAACGGCAAGAAATGCTCGCCATGCTCAAGGACGAACGCGCCGCCCACCGCCAAGAGACAGCAGTTTTGCTGGAAGCCATGCAAAAAGAGCGGGACAGCCGACGAGAAGAAATGATGGCGATGATCAACTTGGTGGCACGTCAACCCGGCCACAACCAGACGATCACACCTCCTTAGATATATGCTAGTATTTATCCTTGGATGATGATAAAGTGAACATGGAATTATGGGAATACCAACTAATACTGGCACAAAAATATTTTGATACTTCACGTAAAAAACAAACAAAAAAACTACTACCTTTTTCGTGGACCCACTCACTCCTTATGGCGCCTGTTTGGGAGCCGCCAGTAGAAGGGCGTTCTTGACCGAGTTGACCATCTCGGTGACTTCTTCCACTTCTCTCTCAAACCGCATCAAGATCATCGCTGTCTCACCACGGCGCGTTTCACACTCGGTCTTGAAAAGCGCCGCCAGCTTGTGCATGTCGCGTCGTAAAGCCTCCATTTGTGTGCCTTGCGACGCCGTGGCTCGACACTTGAGCTGTTTGGAAGAGTCTCTTGATTGCACACTGTCTTCCGCATCTCGTGGTCGCTTGGCGGCTTTGTGGGTCTCTTGCAACCGATCACATGCAGCCAGCATTTTTCTCAATGGCTTGGTCAAGTTGTGGTGTTGGCTATGGGACGGATCGCGAAACGCAGCGGCCAGAAACTGGAACCTCTTCTCGGCGTGGGCGCCTTGCGTGATAGCGCACCCATTGGCGCACATCTCCCGACTGATGGCGTCCCAGGCGTCCACCTTGGCCTTCGTCCCTCCCGATGCATAAAAAGGACGCCGCTCCAGTGCCAGCCGCACCAGCAGCTCATCGGCATCCGCCCAGATTGTGTTTGGAGCAGCAGTCTTGGCTGCTTGGCTAGATGCGGGTGGACGCATACGCGGCTCTGGCTGAGGCTGGGACTTGGTCTCTTCTTCCTTGATCGCCCTCGCCTGGGGCGCGAAGCGACGACACATCGTTGCATCGGCATCGATGTCGGCAAACTTCTTGAGCATTTTCTTGAGCGCGTCTGTCATGTTGCCGTACTGCGCATGGCTACGGTCACGCGCCACTTTCCACAGCCACGCGACATGGCCACGTGCGCTTTTGCCATTGTCAAAGTGGCCGCGTGCGATTTCATCCCACACGGCCATTTTTTTGCGGGCCGCGAGTTGCGGCGCCTTGGCCAACACACGGCGCATCAACGTTTCTTCGCCCGCTGCGTCCACTTGCACCTTGGTATGCTGCCGACCACACTGGTAGGAGAAGGAGGAGTCGGCGTCGCTGTCCTCATCAGCGCTGTCTTCATCACTGTGTAGTGGACGGCGGCGCACTTGCTTTCTTGGGCTTGCGTCTTCATCCTCCTCATCAGACTCGCCGGTGGAAGACAGGCCACTGTCGTCCTCATCACAGGCGGACAACTCCTCTTCATCCACGCAGTCGTTGTCCACTGGCGTTGGCGTGGTCTTGTGTTTCTTTTTGTATCGTCGTTGTTCGCTTTCACCGCGATGGAGCGCGTGCTTTTCACAGGTCGCTAGCATCTTGCGCAGCTTTGGCGTGAGGGACGCATGCTCTGGACGTGCTGGGTTGTTAAACACACGCAGCAGCCACACCACGCGTTGCTCGACACTGACAATCGAGGTCTTGAACTTGCCACTGGGGAACGCCGCGGCAAGTGAGGCCCACATTTTTTTACGATCTTGCGCACGGGAAGATTTTTCCAGTAAAAGCGCCAACAGCTTTTCATCGGCGGCCGCTTCCACCACGGGCTTGCGGTACCCCAATCGGATAGCATAGTCAGCACAACCACCACTGCTTGACAGCTCGCCTTCACTCCACTCGGTTTGCTGGCTATCGTCCACTGCGTCTTCTTCTTCCTCCAACTCCTCCTCCTCCTCCTCCTCGTCCTCGTCAACATCATCGTCGTCGAAGAGGTACACTTGTTTCACGCGACGGCGCGCGGTGGAAAACTCATTAAACTCACGCACCATCTCCCGCAGCGGCACTGTGAGTGTGGCGTGTTCACTGTGGCGGTTGTCGTTGAACACTTTGACCAGCCAATAGACCCGTGACTGGATGCTTCTGCCATTCTTGAACGCCATGTCCATAGACACGTTGATGGTCTGGGCGATTTGTGCCCACTGGTGCATGCGAATCGGCTCACCGACGCGCACAGCCTGGCGGGTCTTTTCCACCAGTAATCGCATGATTTCTTCGTCTAAGTGAGCCAATACGATGGACTTGCCGGTCGCCGCAATGAACGGCCGTGTCATGCTGAGCATAACGGGTCGAGTCGAGTCGGTTGGCGGGGCCGCGGTCGCTGGTGGTACTGGCGGTGGCTTTGCACACAGCTCTTCTTCGTCCAAGATATCCGCGAGTGACACCGACCGTCGCGGCGGCGATTGACCGTTGTCGACGCCGTGTCCTCCTTCTTTGTTGTCCCCAGTGGCCATCGTCCTGTATGTGGTATGTGGTAGCTGCCGTGATTTTGAAGTCTTGGGTCGTCTATGGGGGGGGGG
>JAADWJ010000418.1:0-20152 GCA_023336165.1 Pythium monospermum
GGCCAACTGGGTCATGGGCACTTGCATGACGTGGGTGGTCAAGCTTTTCCCGTCGCTCAACATCAACGGCGTCTTCTTCATGTTCGCTGTCACGTGTGCCGCGGCGGGGGTCTTTGTGTACTATTTTTGCCCAGAGACCAAGGGCATGATGCTGGAAGACATTGAGGACTTATTTGTCAAGGGCAAGCACACGGCTCCGTCCGAGCCAAAGTATCTCGAAAACAACACTCCAATGCTGGCAGCTTAGGATCGGCAATGTATTTGCTACCTTAAAACAGTAACCTCAGTATATCGTATTTTATGGTTGATATTGTATTTACCGTTATTTCGTTTTCGCACAGAATGGGAATTTCGAACAAAATCCAAAAAACCTGGAAAGATTCCTTGCTCTGAAAGGTTGCATTCTTCATTCCATTCTGAAACACGGCACCAAATTGCAAAATGGACGCGACCACGTTCACCTCCATGCACTATGGTGACAAGGAAGACGGCCGCAATCACAGCAGCAGCAGCAGTGGCGTCGCCGGTGGCGTTGCGAGTCTCTTGAGTGCGATCAACCCAAAGGAAATGGCGCTGGAAGCCGTCAACACCGTCACGACCTGGACGTCGCTGTGTGTATCGCAGTGCTTTAGCAAGATGCGCCGCGTCCAGTTTGATGAAGAACACCAGCGATCTCTTCTGTCATGCCACACGACAGAAGATGTCAGTGGCGGCTTTGAGAGCAGCTTCCCAGATGAACAGGCGATGCTGGAGCTGAGACGCCGCATCCAGAAAGTGGATCTCCACACACAAAAGAGACCCATGTCCTTTGCTCAAGAACTTGAGGCGACGTACAACCGACACGTATGATGCGGAACAACGATACAGCTTGATAGTGGAGATGGCTCATGGCTCACACCTGTGTTTGTATGGATATTACAGAAGGCGCTTCAGCAGCACGATACCACTTCGATGGTCAAAGCAGGCCGAGAGAGCGCCATCTCCGCAGACGGAACCGAGTCCAGCTCGTTGTCCTCGGATACCGAGCAAGCGCTGAACGATATCCTTGGCACCAAGATCGATTCGCGTTCCTTTGCGAGCTCGGACCCATCACGAGCCGACGATATGCGACGTCTCAGCGTCGATGAGCTGCTGGCGTTCCCGATCCATTCCCATTCCCATTCTGAGAATGGCGACGACGATTCTGGTGCCGTCGTCAGTGAGCAGGGGCGCTTGCTACGCGAGTGGCTCAGTGGCATTGACACCATGCGAGCCAGCGAGTTTGTAGCGTACGCCAAAAGCTTTGAAAAGCAAGGCTTCCAGAGTCTGGATGATCTCGCACAGCTGGACGACAGCGACGTCGAACAGGCTATGAGCGAAGTCGGCATTTCCAAGTTTGCCCACCGCGCGCGGATCCGCAAGGCCATTTTGAAACTGAGTCAAGTGCCCACAACACATGCTACGACTACGACTGCTACAGTGACTGCTGAGCCAGCCACGGCAGGTTGAAAACAAGCCGCCGCAGTTCATGAACAAAAAAAAAGAAGATAAACAGGATTTTTTTGTGTTGTGTTTTTTGAAAAAATGTATAAAAACGGGTGTTATCCAACCATCCAAAACGGGTTTTCAACTCGTAAAAAAAACCAGTTTTACAAATCTTCGTTGAGGTACGAGATATCGTCCCATGGGTGGCGGTACAATGGTTGCTTGAGCCGTTTTTGGTCCAAAAAGTGGCCAATAAAGCCAATACTGCGGCCCAGCACAAAGAGCCCATTGAGGCAGCCATTGTCGATTTGTTCATCGGCTTCTTCGACCGTGAACGCGCCACAATTACGCAGCAAATCCACAAAGCAAACCGCGATACAGCCATCGACATTGAGAATCAAGTTGCTGCGTTTCTTGGTCGTGACTTTTTCGACTTCCAGTGCAAATTCCAACACATCAGTGCGTGGGAAATGTTCAATGGCGTACTGGCGAATGATGGTCACGCGCTTATCCGGGTTGGTCGCTGACTTGATACGGTGGCCAATGCCCATGATCAGTTCACCTTTGTGTTTCATGTTGTGGACAAAATCACCAGCCGACAAGCCCGAGTCGTAGGCTTGCGTAAACATCTCAGCAGCCTTGTCCAGCGCACCTCCAAAGCGTGGGCCAATCGTGAGCAAACCGGAGACCAGCGACGAGATCAAATCTTTTCCGGCACGCGCCGTGACGATCGTGTTATGCGCACCCGAGACCGCTGGCCCGTGGTCCGCGGTGACCATGAGCACCATCTCAATGAACTTGGTCGCGTACGCCGGCAAGCGGCGCTTGAACCACAGCAAACCCAGCACACCACCGATGCCCAAGTCATCTTCAAACACTTTCGAGATCGGCAGACCCGCATAAGTTAACTCTTCCCCACGGTCATCGGTGATCGAGGAAATGAAGTTGGCCGGTTTACGGATCAGACCCAAGTTCTTGGCCCAGGCGTAATCCATGGGCACCTTTGGCACAGGCACTTCCGGACGTGGCACGATGGCGCCACTGGCGACAAGTCCATCGTACACATCGCGGATGGCTTTGCCAAACTCATCAAAGTTGGCTGGCACGACCGCGCCAGCTTGTGCCAGCGCCGCGTTCTTGGCCGACGCGGTTTCTGATTCGCCCGTGGCACAGGCGCCAGCATGGCCAAACTGCACTTCAAACGGGAAAATCTTGGCACAAGTACCGATACACCAGGCCACAACGGGTTTGGTGATCTGGCCATTGGTAATGGCACGGCAAACTTCAAATTCATCGGTGCCACCGACTTCTCCCAAGAGCACCATCATCTTGATCTCTGGATTCGCTTCATAGCGCAACAAATGCTGGATAAACGTGGATCCAGGGTACTTGTCGCCACCGATCGCGACGCCTTCAAACACGCCGTCGGTGGTCTGGGAGATGATATTGTTCAGTTCATTCGACATACCACCGGATTTCGAAACGTACGCGACGGAACCTGGACGGTACAGCTTGGAATGGACAATATTATCCAGCATACCACCCGTGTTGCCAATGCGCAGACAGCCAGGCTTGATGCCCCCGACAGTCGCTGGACCGATCAGGCCAACTCCTTTTTCATTGGCTTTCTTGATGATCAAACGGGTCTGCATCTCTGGCACACCTTCAGCAATGATCGCCAGGGTCTTGATGGTCTCGCTTTGCTCCAGCGCTTCCATCGTCGATGAAAAAACCGACCGGAACGATGAAAAGTTAACCATCAGCGACACATCTGGGAATTTCTTGACCGCATCTTTGAGATCTTGGTACACTGGGATCAAACGCTCGGTGGTGCCCCAGTAAAACTTGAGGTAATGGTTGGGGGCGAATGGGAAGATCATGGCCGCGACACTGGGCGTCTCGCGCTTGCATAAAAAGTCAAAATCCAGCATTCCTTGGACGGCACGCTGCTGGAGCCCGTACACGATACAGCGTGTGCTTGAGTTCATGCGCACAATGCCTTGGTCTTGGATCACAGGCACTTTCTTGAGCACGGCGGTTTCCACAACAGGCAGTGGCGGCTTGGTCTCTTCGTCCACAAGCGATGGCCGCGCTTCGTCTTCTTCGTCCGATGACGACGACACGACGCTCTTGGCTGCTCCGTTGTTCTTGTTCTTGCCAGCCGAGGAGGCCGCTGCGACGGCCGCGGCGGCCTTGGCGCTGGCCATCTCAGCATGATGCGGCGACTCGATCAGGCCAAGCGCCATAGGCACGATCGCCGTGATGTGGGTCTCCGGACCAAACACATCAATCGCGACACCCGTGGATTCGCCAACATCGCGCATTTGGGCAAGCCCTTCTTGGCAATTTGGACCACCACGACGCACCCAGATCTTGACTTTATGGTCTTTCAATTTGCGTTGGTACTCGGTAATCGCACGGATAATCCCCTTAAACGTCATGGCGACATCGGTAAAATTGGCAATGCCTCCACCAATGATCAACACTTTGCCACGGTCATCGAAATTGCGGGTCATCAAGTCCAAGATGGTCTTGGCGTATTGGTAGGTATGCGCTTCACTGGGTGCACCGCTGTACTCGCCATAGTTGGCCAGCTCATGGCCAAAGCCCAGGTCGGCGATGGTATCCGCGTACACGACCGACGCGCCGCCACCAGCGACCATGGTCCAAATGCGTCCGGCATGGTTCAAGATCGTGAGCTTCAATGACGCGCCAGTCTTGGAATCCAAATCCGCGATAAATTCTTCTTCCGCAAATTTCGCACGGCCAAAAGCTGGTGGGAATTCCAGTTCGCCCCATTTTTCACCCACCAAGAAATGCGCCGTTTCATCGACTTTGGCGGCCATATCCAACACGGAAATTTGCGAACCGACCAGCACGATCGGGTTGATTTCCATGTACACAAAGTGCAAATCACGGAAGGTTTCCAGCATGGAAACCAAGAATTTCGCCAAGATCGGCTTGCGTTGTTCTTCGACCGAGATCAACAGGGTCTTGGTGACTTGTTCTTCCGTTAGTTTCGCTTCCAAAGGCACTTGCAGCCGTGTGGCCTTGGCGTCAACATCGCCGATATCGACACCACCGGCATGGTGGAACAAGATCTCATCCCCCGTGCGGTTCGAGACAATACACACGTAGTGTTCATCAGCACCGGTATGCTTGAGAAACGGCTCGACGATGAAATGGGTGAGCACGCCTTCGACCGTTTCGACACGGATTTTCTGGTTCAATCGCTCCCAGACCCAGTCTTGCACTTGCACCCACGTGGCGTTGAGCAAGAGCAAGTTGGCCTTGCCGCGGCGCTTGATGAGCTGGTCAGGCTTGACCACGAGGCGTTCATGGTCGCCAAGCGTCGCGAGCCATGGGTTGGTGGCTTCAATTTGAGCAAAAAAAGCTGCCTTGCCGTCATTCACTGGCCCACGCGACGCGCTGACTTGCGCAAACCGTGTGTTGAGGTGGAACGCTGGCAGCGCCGTGGACAAGATGCGCTTGCCGTCAAACTCACGGATCGCTTTGGCCGACATACTGAAAGTACACGGTACTTGGGTTGTAGTTGTAGTGGGTAGTAGTGGTGGAAAGGGGAGTGGCTCGCAAGAGGTCGCCAATTCCGAAATGGGCTTTTGTGTGGGGCGCTGCTTTGGCTCTCTTTTTTGGCTCGCGTTTGATGGCTTTGGCAAGGGTTTTCACGACGTAGCTCCACGTCGTCATGCGCACGTGAACACAAAAAGAGTGATGGTCAAGTGCAGCTCTCTGAAAAACCTTGAGGTTTTTAAAGCAAGTGACTGAAATAGTAGCCTGTTCAGTGTCAGAAATTGATATTCAAGGGACAGCAATTTTGCATAAAAAACGTCATCAGGCCGCATTTCCATGACATCATCGATGATGCGCCTGCGTCATCCTGTCAAACATCATATCTGAGTAGATTAGTCTCCCCAAATAATCCAGACGAATCAAAATGTACTCATACTGCGGCAATGTGTTGAAGCGGTTAGGGGTGATTTGGAACCCAAGCAGAAAACAAGGGAATGAAACCGTTCGTGCAAGTCGAAGCAGAGCTCATGGTCATGGAGGAATGAAATGACGTAGGAGGGCGATCCCAGTGTGAAGCCATGGCACCGAATGACGTCGGTACCAACAAGATCAAAACACCTGTCGGTGGGTTATTGTATACGGCGACGTGTATTGTGCTGCCTCCGCTTCCTTCTACAGTAAATAGAAAAACTATGGAGTGTGATGATGCGGATGGTGTTGTGACGACGACTGGCGTGGAGAAGACGACGGCCCACACGAGGAGTGCGGTCGCTGTTGCACCTTCTTGAGGCGCTTGTTGTAGCTTGTCGTCGAGAGATACTCGCGGTACGACAGTGGCGTCATCGCCTGTGACGCAGCCGAAGCCACTTGCTTCTACGGAAGATCACAAATAAGGTAAGTATCGCACTGCTTCCTTCGACGGGGAGCAGTGTCTACATAGCATCCAGTACCGTACTTTAGGGGAGATGATGGTAGTGCTGTGGCTGGTCGATGAATATGCTGTGAATCTGGTGGATTCCAATTCTCTCGGTGATGTCGGCGAGCGCACAGAGCTGGTACTGCAGCTCTTGCCATGATCGCGCCGATGGCGGTACCCTTCGACAAACACATCGTAGTTGCTGGTGCAGCTCAAACTTGGTGATAATGGCAGTGTCTGTTGCTTCCGTGGAGATACCATGACTGAAGGAGGCTGATCGAAGTTGTGGATGGGCGTGCGCTGCTCCTGCTAATAAAGTGTGCAAAATAATAGTGTGAGATCTGTTGCAAAGCCGTCCATACATCGCATACGAAGAGCGCTTATCACCATTGACTGCAATAGCTCTCGCAGTCGCTCCCGCCGAGCGACATACCGATCCATTCTCTCTTCTTCTGGCGACACTTCGCTCTCCCCCTGCTCATTTCCATTCCCATTCTCCATCGTGTGGACTTCCTGCATGGAACTCACGCGGTTGTTGCTGTCCGTATATCACTCATTGTCAGTGCCAATGACTTGTATAATGCTACAGTATAGATAACACAAACCTGGCAAACTCCCTTCCGTAGCATTGATGAAGCGCGCGCATTTGAGCATTGACTGGTGGCGTGTTGAAGATCGACGGGATCGCATACTCCCCTGGTCCAACAAGCGTATCCACGCGTGGGATGTACGAGCTTCGATCATCGCGCGCCACGAGCTGGTGCGGCAGCAAGCACATGCCCGACGGTCCGGCTGACGTGGTCGCCATCCCCATCAGTGGGCGGACAACGCCTGGAACGGCGCTAGCGATGCCGGACATGCATACAGAGTTTGTGTACAAGATACAGCCTGACCTGATCCAAAGGGTGGTTGGCTGGCTGGTCTCAGCATCAGAGGACGAAGGACAGGAAAGGAGGAGTGCAAGAATAGATACAAAAATGGATACATGGTTCAATTCGGTTAAGTGCGATTGCGACCAAATGTGAAGAAAGCAGTGGAGATGATACCGGCGATAAAGAGAACACACGGCAATGCCAACACACTGCCCGTGCCCATGGGCGACATGTTCTCGGTGCCGTAGATTTGCACAAAAAGCTGCGACACCGCGGCAAAAGACGTGAGCACACCGATGTAGAGCCCGTTGTTGTTGAAACCATGCGCGGATTCTTGGATTTGTTTGCCCATGATGCCCACGACCGAGTATGGGAAAATTCCGACGACGATTTGGTAAAACGCCACGGCGATGAACGAAACAAATGTTGCTGGGATCCACCGATCGCCGACCACGACGGCGCCAATGAGTGCGATGGCTACACACACATAGACAACCATGAGCCCTTGATGAGCAGGTTTTGAATACTGTACAATCCTAGCAAGTGGCACTCACTTCCGATGGAGAGACCGATCACTGCGAGCAGTTTGAGCTTGCCCATAATATCGCGTGGGATCGCCCACAAGATGAGCAGACACACAATCAGTTGTAGTCCATTCTATGCACCAGAGCAAAAAAACAAAATGAGCGTCAACGTCGCAAGCATGCCGGTCCGACAGACACAGAGGTTGTCAAGAGAAACGTAACAGTACCTGGCACATGAGCGCTCGATTCGCTGCATCCAGTCCGTCTTTGTATTTCTTCTGTCCTTCTTCGTCACAGCCTGTGCGTCCACCATAACCACCGGGTCAGATACTTTACTGTCACCACGACAAAGGATGATTCAATTGTAATACTTGTGTACCTGATCCATCGTTGCATCCGTGGTACACATTCTTGGCCCACCATACGTACACTTCATCTCGGAACGCGTTCCACGCGAAGCTAAACAACAACCGCAAATATTACCCTCGCCATTCGTTCAGGCCGCCTCCCACCCATCCTATCATCTCCCACTTTGCTCTTGGGGACTCACAGTTGCACCGAGTAAATGAGACAAAGCACACGGAAAACGCGAGGCGCGTAGACAATTTGGTCCCACACTTCTCGTACGAGCCTGTCTAGTGGCGGGTGGAACGGCGGACGCCGCTGAGGATGTTCGGGTCGCAGCCAAATGCAAAACGCGGTCGTCAGCAGGATTCCGCCAGTCGCCGCGCTGAACGAGATGAGAAAATCTTTGCCGCTAATATCGGTCGCGTACACTACGACGGTCGTGCTGCGGAATAATAAATTGCCCAGTACGGCGCCGACACCCGCCCAGAAAGCCAAGGCCGCTTGTGCGTGGACTTGGTACTGCAAGGGCACTTCATCCATCAGCCGTGCGCGGAGACTGATCTGTACGGTGTCAAATAAGAGCTGTGTCAGTCCAGTGCTCTACACTATACTAATACTTCTGGTAGACGGATATTAATACGTACATTGACCAGCACCAGTCCGATCGCCAAGAGAAGGAACAGCAAGTTGGTGAAGCCTTTGTACTCTCGGAAAAGCGTTTGTGCCGAGCTAAACAGCACGCCTGAGATGGTGAGCATGACCACGCCGCAAACAAGAAACACATTGCGCCGCCCCCATTTGGAAAGCGAGCGATCCGACGCGGCACCCAAGATTGGCCCAAGAAACAACGCGATCAATGCCGGTAAGAAATGCGGCAAAAAATCACCCATGTCCATGGATTTCATGTACGGGATGCGGATATCTTCAAACACCGTGTCTGTTGATAATGGTGATGACAGTGGTCCAGTATGAGATAGACAGCGAGAGAGAGAGAGAGAGGGTGGTGGGTATATGTGAACTTACTCAGTACAGAGTACGCGGCCCAGGGCAATGCGAGGATAAAGCATGTGCGGATCGGACGACGCGCCATCACGCCGGCCCGTTTCTTCCGTGATCGGCTTGCAGCGTGGTGGTGGTCTCGTCGCAAGTCTTCGGAAATGAGGTCGTGGTGGTGGCTGCTTTGTTCACTTCTTGAGTCGTCTCGTGGCGTGGCGATGGACACATGGACAGCATCGGTGTCGTCGTCATCGCCACCACCAAGGAAGGAGTCTGGCGCATCCAAGACGGGCGTTTCTAGCGGCAGTGAACTCGATCGTCTTCGGTCGCTGCCGCTCTCCATAGCGGTCGGTGGCTCGGTTCCTGTTTCCTTGTCCATTTTCTTCCTGGCTTCTTTGACAGTGACAAATATCAGATTTCAACAGGTGCACACAACACCAACACACCGAGCACAGGGCATGCGTTTGAAAAGGTATTGCATTTCAAGAGGTTCATTCCTCCAAACATTCTAAACATTCTGCATCAAAAACCCATGATGAATTCTACGCCAGCTCCGACTGGAAAATATGAAAGCTAAAACAAACGGCCACTGGGAAAGATGAATGCAGAAGCAAATGGCGCGTCTGCAAGTGCATGGTTCTCAGTCTCTCCCTCGCACACACGCATAAACTCCAACAATAAACGGAAATTCGTTTTTCGTTTTTTTTTTCTATGCACGTAATACTGGATTTTCTGATCATGGAGGAATTTTCGATTTTTTTGTGTTTAAGATTCGCCGACGCGCACCATGCACAAAGCACAGCTTACAGTAGTATCCAAAATACACGGCGGACGACGGCAACTGCACTGTAGGTGCCACGGGTACGGCCGAGCGGGGTCTTGGAAAAAAAAAAGCGAATGGGGGGTAATTTAGAGGTCTTCATCTTCATCTGGGAGAGGCACGGACGCCGCGGCCGCGGCGTTTTCAGCCTCAAGCTCGGCGATCTGCTGGGCCGAGATCATCACCTCTGGTGGCGCAAGCGCTGGCGCCTCGACAAAGGTCAAGTTGTTGTCGCTACAGAAAATAATAAAAATAATAATACAGTTAATACCAACCAAGCCTACTACTGATTGAGAAGGGGGCGGAAACGTACCCAACAAGCTTGCGCGCGAGCCACAAGAACGGCTTCTCGAACTGGTAGTTCGACTTGGCCGAGATGTCAAAGTACTGCAAGTTCTTTTTGCGGTGGAACGTGATTTGCTTAGCCTTGACCTTGCGGTCCTTGACTTCGACCTTGTTGCCACACAGCACGATCGGAATGTTTTCACACACGCGGAACAAATCACGGTGCCAGTTCGGCACGTTCTTGTACGTGATACGCGAGGTCACATCAAACATGATGATCGCGCACTGGCCTTGGATGTAGTACCCATCACGAAGCCCACCAAATTTTTCTTGGCCGGCCGTGTCCCAGCAGTTGAAACGGATCGGACCAAAGTTGGTGTGGAACACAAGCGGGTGGACTTCGACACCAAGCGTCGCGACGTACTTCTTTTCAAATTCGCCCGTCAAGTGGCGCTTGACGAAAGTCGTCTTACCGACACCACCGTCACCGACGAGGATAAGCTTGAATTCTGGAACGTTGGCCTGGACGGACGGAAAGAGAGAAAGTGTTAGTGTGTATATCCATGGATATTCCATAAAGAGGGAAGGAGCGGCACACCACCGAGCAGCGAAACTACGCCACGACACCACCCATCATAAAGCATCCTTTTTTTCATCGGCTTCTCCTTTTCCGGTGGGACGTCGGACCATGGTTGATAGAGAGTTGGATACACAGCGAGCGTGCGCCTTTTGTCCGGCGCATAAAGTAAGCGCGGGATCAACACGAATAACCAAACGCCGTGTGGAGAAGGAAACACGCGCGTCCGACATTCACACGGGATAGGAAAAGGCGGGAAACCTTTTTGATGCTTTCACATGAACTGATTGCGGTGATGTGTGGTTGAAGATGCTTTGAGTGCGTGCATGAGGGAGGCTGCGTGTGTGGATGGATGCTAGACCATGGTGGTGTGCTTGTGGTTGTGTGCTCAAAGGTTAACGTACCATATTGGATGTGAGTTGTATGGGTTGAGTCTGCAAGTGTCGCCGACGGACGTGAAGAACTCTTTCGGGTTGGAGGAGGGTCGGGTGGGTTGGAAGTCGCCCAGGCAAAAAGACGGCGGTGAGCAAAGCGACCAGAGGGTGTGGGGTGCTTTTGAGCGCGAAGGTTTGAGGGGCGAGAAGGGGAGGGCGAGCCAAACAAAGAGCTCCAGCCAGGTGGAAATGGAGGGAACCGTCGACAGCCAACCAACGGGCATACTCTGTCCAAGAGAGAATGGAAAACACCGAGGTTATTTGCAGTTGCCTAAGGTTTTTCGCTAGATTTCTCTGGACAGAGGTGGTGAGGAAAATTAACGGCAATTGATTGGCTGAAATCATCAAAATAGTTGTCGGCCAGTGAACTTTCCCAGCCAAGCAATGTTGATATTTAGGGAAATGCCAAATTCACAAATATATAGAAAAGGGCAGTCAAGTTTTGAGTGGAGTCGGCAAGTTGCAGCATCCACAAACATCTCCAAGCAACGTCACCATGCACTTGATGTACTACACCGGCAGCGATGGCAAGCGTGTCTACACGCTGAAGGTTAGTACATATTAAATCTGTCTAGTATGCGCCATGATATTCTCCTTGCTGATGATGTGTTCAATTTCGTATGGAATGTGTAGAAGGAGGACCCAACCGCCAAGCCAACTCACTCTGCGCACCCTGCGCGGTTCTCGCCTGACGATAAATTCTCCAAGGAGCGCATCATCACAAAGAAGCGTTTCGGTCTGCTCCCAACGCAGTCGCCTGACCCGATCTTCACGTAATTTAGCGATCGCTGGTGCTTGTCGCTCGCATCTCCAGACAATGTGCGCATGAGGATATTGGTGGATCGGTTGGCCATGACTGGCCCAACAAGAAAGTGGTGCGACGGCATCACATGACGCATTCATAGAAATCTTGTAGTTGTAATGATAAGATCAAACGAACGTATATATTCAACAAAAATTCCATCCCCATTCTGGTCGTTTTCCATGTTGGATCATCAATCACATCCTCGCAGTTGTCCCAATTCGTCATTACCATTTTTGACTCCCCGGAAGTCACAAGAGTGGATTGAACAGGGACTTCTAATCGAGTATTCACAGTAAACCCGTTTCGCGCCACATTTTGACCCATGAAAGAAGGGCAACATGGCTGAATTGATGTCAAGTAGTGACGACGACAGTCTCGGCGAGGAGGAACACGAGGCGATCAAGAGGCCAACTGCGTCACCATGGACTCCACGCGTGGTGCCACCCCGCGAAGCCAAGTCACCCGCCAGAGCGCGCGCTGCGCGTAATGATACGGAGCCTGAAGAAGAAGAAGAACTGATGGAGTCTATGTTCTCGCCGTTGAAACGCACGCCTGCAAGGCGTCGACGGTCCAATCACGGAGACGGCTCGCTGTTCCCGTTCACGCCGAGTCCAACATGCACAGAGGAATTACCTCTACCGAACAGTCTGGAGGAAGACGAGACCACCACCCACAAGCCCGTGATCTCGGCAACGGCCATGTTGACGAAGTATTTGCCTAAAACCACCGACGCCAAGCCGCAAGCGCCACACTCAAGTCAAAAAGACCAAAAAACTGCCTTTTCTCCCAAGCGAGCGCTGGAGCTTGTCAGCGGAGACCCGGACGACGCGTCCACGTGGACAAAGAGACCGAAAAAGAATCAAACTAAAGATGATGAGGAACCAGTGCTTTCTGCCAGTGAACGCATCGCTAGAAAGTATGGACTGTTGCCGAGCAGCGCTTCGTCCGCAGCACCGGCAGCAGAGTCAAACACCAGAATAGCGCCAGCGAGGTGTGAGTCCAGGCGGCAGAACAGCACAAAACCATCACCACAGTATCACGAGCAGGAGCAGGACGAGAACCAGCGAGTGGGGCGGAGGTCCTCGTTAGAAACCACCAAGGAGTCTTTTTGGAAACAGCAAGTGGGAGAAAAACCGCGCGCAGAGGAGTCGACACCACACGGGGTGGCCACGACGTACAAGTCCCCGTTTGCGACAGCCCAGCAACGAGGCGGTGGCTTCCGTGATATGAGACATCGACGGCAACAACAACCGGTGGTGGATAAGGAGACTTTCTACACTGACGACGCCAAGCAGCCTCTACTAGTGAACCGCCCACGCCATGTGATCGCATCCAAGCTGACGGAAGCAAGTGGTGGTGGCGAGGGTGAGGATGATGGCTGGTTGTCGGACGCCCAGGAGATTGCGTCCGAAGATGAGGACGACCTACTTGACCATCAGAGGAAACCAAAACTGAAGCTCCAAGCGGTACCGTCATCGGCTGATCTACGCAGCTCCTACTCAACGGCTGCAGCTGGCAAGCGTGGACACCCCAAGGCAGCCAAGCCCTCGATGGATGATAGCGACAGCGATCTCGATCAGGAAGGACATGTGGATCTCCACCAGTGGCCACTATTACCACCCCCTAAGAATGGCGCTGCGGACACTGGCCCGCTACAGCTTGTCTCGCCCACAGCAGAATATGCCGACGTGCAAGTATGTGCCAATATGAACAGGTACCTGTTCGACTACCAGCGTGAAGGTGCCCAGTTTTTGTTCAACGCGTACGTGAACCGCACTGGTGCGATCCTTGGTGATGAGATGGGGCTCGGTAAAACCATCCAAGTGATCGCATTTCTCTCAGCCGTGTTGAACAAGCAGGGCGACCACAGAGACGAAGACGCGTGGCGAGAAGTGCGCAAGGCGCGGCGACGACGGTCCGCAGGTGGCCAGGATAACGACATCACGACAGACACCCACAAAAACCCGATCTTGATCGTCGTGCCGGCGTCGCTTCTCCACAATTGGGAGTCGGAATTGCGGATCTGGATGTGCTGCTGCACTGTGATTCTCCATGGCAAGCCACAAGAACGGGAACAAATCATTGAACAAGCCGGCAAAGGAGACTATGAGATTGTGATTTGCAGTTACGACGTCGTCAAGATCACACTGGACAAACTCAAGCGCGTGCCGTGGGAACTGATCATCTTTGACGAGATGCATTGCCTGAAGAACCCAGATTCCCAGTTAACACAAGCAGTGAAAGCCATTCGATGCCCCCGGAAACTCGGACTCACCGGCACATTGATGCAAAACAATGAAAAAGAACTCCACTGCTTGATTGACACCATCGCGCCTGGCGTATTAGGCTCGTGGAGCGAATTTCGAGCGTATTACGGCCACGATATCAAGTACGGCCGCAAGAAATCTGCTGTCCCAGAGGCCGTTGAACGCAGCCGCCAAAAGGAGAAAAAACTACGCCAAGTCTTGGTGCCGTACTATTTGCGTCGTGAAAAGGAAATCAATCCCTGTTTCCAAGAAGTCAAAAAATGTGACCAAGTCGTTTTTTGTGATTTGACGCCGTACCAATTGGCAGCCTACAAGCGCATCCTTGCGATGCCCGAGTTTGAATTGCTGCGAATGGGTGAGGAGCTTTGTGATTGTGGACGAGACAGCAAAAGGAAGCGCAAAGAGTGTTGCTACACGACTCCCGCGGACTTGGGTATGACTGGCCAGCGTGCGCTGTTGTGGGAGCGGTTCCACCCATCAGGCGAGGCGTGCAAGTCGTGTCCGAACTGTATGGGGCTCGTCTGTGTCGCGCAGCTGCTGAAGCTCTCGAACCACATGGAGCTGCTCAAGGTGAACCCACACGACCCACCCAAATTGCAAGGATACCAAGCCGATTTCGCCGCCACCGCGCTTGGAGAGGACCTTGAAGCCGTCGGAGGTGTCCGCCAAGTCGCGACTTTCCAAGAAATGCGAGCGATTGGCACGCAAACGTGTGGCAAAATGCTGGTTTTGGAAAAACTTCTTGCTTTGTGGAAACGCAAGCGCCAAAAGACGCTCCTTTTCAGTCGAAGCACACGGATGCTGGATATTTTGCAGCTTTTTTTGATCTCCAAAGCCGTTTCGTACTTGCGACTCGATGGCCAAACAAAAGTGGACGAACGGCTTCAGCTTGTCAACAAGTTTAACGACCCCGAGAGCACGATCAGTGTGTTTTTGATCAGTACCCGCGCTGGTGGGCTTGGCCTGAACTTGCCAACCGCGACCAATGTCGTGATCTTTGACCCAAGCTGGAACCCAGCGCATGACTGCCAAGCACAAGACAGAGCGTACCGGATCGGCCAGACAAAAGATGTGCAAGTGTACCGGTTGATCACATTGGGCACGATTGAAGAAATGATTTATGTGCGCCAAATTTACAAGCAACAGCTCAGTGATACGACTCTGAAAGGCGTCAAGGCACCACGGTATTTTGAAGGTGTCCAAGGGGACCGCAAGCAGCAAGGCGAGCTGTTTGGGATCCGCAATTTGTTGTGTTGGAAAGAAGGCGGTGTGTTGAAAGATATCCAAGATGCGTACAAACGGGACCGCGATGATTTGGTGATCCAAGAAACCTTGGTCGAGTATGACACCACGAAGCAGCAGCAGTCCACGCCAGGCTCGGCGAGTAAGAAGAAGAGATCGAGGCAATCACTGAAGCAGCGCGGCGACGCGAGCGAGATGGCGCACGTGGATGAAGAAATGGTTGAAGTCGCAGATGAAATGATGGCGGATATGCTGTCTCCAAGTCCAAGTACCGGTACGGGGGAAGAGATGGCGGGCGCGGATGAGGGCAAGCCATTGGCGCTGGAGGAGGAGGAGGAGAAGCAGCAGCAGCAAGACAGTGAGAGTGAGAGTGATGGCAGTGATGGTGAGATGGAGGCGTGTTTCTTGCAAGGCGCGCGAACGCTGATGCACGATAATATCGTGGGACAAGACGATGAAGAGAGCGGAGACCAAGGAGCAGATCCATTCTCAGAGACGGACGAAGAAGATGAGGAGGACGCGCATGAAGAGAAGGAAGGTGGCGATGTCCACGATCAGATGACGGCTGATACGGTTTCGATACCGGCGCCACTGCCTGTCCAAGAGGATGTGGTCGTGCAGCCACCAGTCGTAGCAACGGAAACCCACGAACCGTCGCCTGCGCCTCCGCAAGTGGAACAGAGTGGTGCGAGTGACGCAGTGATTGTGGTTGATGCTGCCATGCCTCCGCCACGCAAGTCTCTGTATATCCCTCAGTATTTGTAGACATATTGTTATATGATGGCGGGACCATCATCCCAGTACAGGTCCCGCCATTTCTTCATGAAAGAATTGAATCAAAGCCAACCATTTGATTGTGTTTATCTTTACCTAACTGAATGCGCTTGGGTCCTTGGAGTTGCCTGTCAAGCGACGGAATTTTTGGGCGATTTCGTCAAACTCGGTCGACAGATCATCGAGGCAATTGGCCAGCGCTTCCACGGGCGAGGACGCGTCGTTTGTCTGCACGCGCACTGTGATATCGTGGACAAGAGGGTGCGGGTGGCGGTACCCGCTGAACGTGACGTTCGAGTCACGGAGAAGCTGCCTGTTGGACGGGAAGAGGTCAGAAAACAGAAAAAGAAAAACGAAGAGCTACGTTGCAGTCTTTTGAACGTACATGCGCACAAGGTTGCCGACCGTGTGGTCTTCACGAAGGATCGTGAACTTGCCGGCGTTTGGGATCTTGGTGTCCTTCTCGTACGTCACCTTTTGCGCGCCCTCGGGCAGCAAATACGAGTCGCTACGGAGTGGCGCGTTCATTTTTGTGTGTCTGTCCGCTTTTTTGCTTTTTTGCTTTTTTGGTTCGTTTTGGTCACATTGAGATGGTATTACTACTCCTCGTGGGGTACAATTGCTGTATTCACCTGTGCTAATTGATATGTTTACCTCTGTCATCACGATGTCACTAAACCTGAACTTGCAGAAGAATGACTAGCCCAGTTCAAAATTTGCTCATCATGGATGAAGCGCTATGCGAAGCGCTTCGTCGCGACGCGATCGCTGCGTTTCAGCGCGCGATACGACCAGGAAAGGAAGCCCATTCTCATGGCAACCATGACATCGTACTGGCGATCGACCGCGACAACCAGATCGTGCTGGAAGTGCTCGCGTATGGCGCCGGCGGCAAACAGCTCTACGAGGAGCTCCATATCACGCGTTTGCTTTCGATCGATACCGCGAAGATGGACGCGCAGACGCTGCGCAATCAAGTCGCGCTTCACAACCCACACGATGGTTGGCCCGACCATACGATCGCATTCATCATTCCGCCTTCACCAGCGAATGCGCAGCTTCTTCAAAGAGCTCTTCGCCCCTTTCTCCAAAATCCAAACGAAATCAAATGCGCCGTCTTGTGGCTGCCAACCGCGACACCCGAGTGTACGCTTGAAATGGAACGCCAGGGGCTCACGGGCATCGTACAGCAACGGAATCTGGCGCTGGGCTTGCTGCCAGTGGACCGCAACGTGGCCAGTTTATGCCACGACCGGGTCTTCGCAGAGCTCTACGTCCACGGCAAACACCATGCGCTGACCCGTGTCGTCCAGAGCATCCTCGCCATAGAAAAGGCTACAGGAAATTCAACGGGAATGGATCAAATCACGTGTCATGGCGCGTTTGCCAAGCGTGTCAAGAATATGCTAGCCATGGTCCATGAGCTGCAGGCGCCGCCACTTCCGAATTCAGCGAGTGGTTCTGGTTCTTTCGAGCGTCTGATTCTCATCGACCGCATGGAAGACCCATTGTCCATGCTGCTCACACCCATGACCTACGAAGGGCTACTTGACGCTGTAATCGGCATGAACCACGGCGTCGTGAGCTTTGAGAAACCGACTTCCAGCGAGGACACGACAAGTCCACCAGGAACGGGAAAACTCAAGATCTTGCTCAACCACAAGGACCACTTGTTTTCTGAACTGCGAGACGTCGAGATCAACACTGTCATCTCCACGCGGCTGGCCGAGATCGCGCAACAACTGGTCTCGGAAGTGCGTCAAGGTGGCGGCTCCAGTAGTACTACTTCTGGCACCGGCAGTAGTAGTACCACGACACCCACCACCACCACTCTTGCTCAAGTGACTTCGTTACTCAAGAAAGTACCGCACCTTGTCCAAAAAAAGCGCTCCCTCGCCAACCACTTGGAGCTGGTCGCTCAAATCCAGCAGCGCAGCCAAAACCACACACTGGCCACTTGTGTGGAAACGGAGATGGCCATCCTGAGCAACGCCATGAAGAGAGGGCTTCGTTTGTCGTCTTCGTCCATGTCTTTTCAAGAAAAAGACGTTGAAAGGGTGCTGGAAGAAGCGCTTTTGAGGGACCATGGAGACGGTGACGGTGATGACGCGTCGTCCCATGCACTGGACGTGTACGATGTGCTCAAGCTGTTGTGTTTGCTTTCGCTGGTTTCGGGCGGACTCAAATATGACAAGTTACAGTGGTATCGCCAGCAACTGTGCCATTGCTATGGCTATGAACTCTTGCCATTGCTTGTGCAACTGGACAAAATGGAATTGTTGTCTTCGTCAAACAAATTTGATTATCAAAAGCGACGCAAAGAGCTTTCGCTCATGGGCGATGTCAGTACCACCAGTAGTAATACTACTGCTGCTCCCAGTAGTACTACTTTCGGTGCCACAGGTATCAATAGTGATATCCATTTCATGTTTCCGTCCACTGGGTACGCGCCCATGAGCGTGCGGCTCGTGCAAGTCTCACTCGGCATGAAAATCAAGTCAACAACCAGCAGCAGCAGCAGCAGCAGCAGTAGTAGCACTACTACTGGTAGTAATACTATCAACCACGATAGTAATACTCTCAAGGTGAACAAACTGGTCATCGACGCAGCCACACTGTTTGGTGGTGGTGGGAGAAAGACGAATATTTTGGTCTACTATTTGGGTGGCGTGACCGTCGCCGAGCTCGCGGCGTACCGGTTTCTCAATGAAACGCAATCCGAATTTCATTTTTTCATTGCGACCACTGCACTTTGCAATGGAGAGCGGCTTTTACGTGGCATTATCAATTAATCACAAAAAACAAAATGGGATTTTTGAAACAATTATTCAAATACCTCGGATATCCGTGTTGTTTTACTCGGAAAGAATGGCGTAGATCTTGCCTGCAATTGAATGGAGCGTTTCCATTGTTGGCACCATATTTGAATCAAACAATAGCCCCGCCAATTGCCTTTCCACGGAATCCGGCAGGCTTTTCAAAAAGATCCACGAAATGTAGTTTGTCACAATCCCATAGACACACGCGAGCCCTTCCACTTCCGCCATGGCCTCACACCCCAATAAATTCTCAACCAGCGTTTGTTCCAGATCATCTTTCTTTGCTTCAACGATACAAATTCGTTTGTTGTTTTTCTTTCGCTTCAAAAGAAACTCAAAGCGTCCAGTGGCTTTAATATTCTGGCCATCCACCGTCTCGTCGATCATAATTTTGGCAGTATCTCCATCATCATCATCAAAGAGGTCACACACGGTCATCAGAATTGGCGCGATCAAATACAAGCGCTTCGCGTCCTTGCCAGTCACAATGCTGTCGCTCAATGTCCGTGCAGCCATGCCCAGGTGCCCACGCAAGCGTTCCAGAATGGCAATTGGGATTTCTTTCTCTGGGAAAGTCACGTTTGAAATGATCGGTTCATAGACCAAGCGGATGTCGTCCCACGTGACACTGGCCGAGTCTTTGCTCTTCTTTGAACTGAGGATCTTGTTCAACTCCCGCCATCGTTTCCGTGGAAGTATGCGGCGGTCAGAAGCGGCTGCCTCTTGAGGCAATTCCACCAAGACGTGGATGTCACCATTTGTACCAACACGCATCAAGTTGTCGAAACAAAAATACCGTGTCAGCGGATACAGTGGGCACATTCGCAGCGTATCGTTCAGGTATTCCTCCTGTACATTGACGCCCTCTGAAAGCGCGCCGATCGCTCTTGTGTCATCTTGATTGCTGTCGTTTAACCACCCACCTGGCGTTTCGTTTCCCCCTCGCTTGGCCACATACAGCGTCAACGCTTTCGCAGGAAACTTGTATTGATGCTTCGCCTTGATCAAGTCTTTCAGTTGGTCCACCAGTAGCGTCGTAGTCGTGTCAAGATCAATACTCACAGGGAAGACGCTGCTCTTCCGCCGTCCGCCAACCTCCAAACAGCACAACTTCAACATCTCTGTTTCTTCTTGGTGCGGAAAAAAATGAAGGAAACAAAAATCTCAAAAACCCAAAAACACACCTTTCATTTAAATTGCAATTGGAAAAAATAAATTGAAACACAATTTTCAGGAGGTCGCGAAGGATCAGAGGTTTCTGCGCTTATATCGCTTCCTGGAGAGGCATCAACCGAGAGTCCCAGCCAGGCAGACAGGGAGGGACATGACTTGATGCCCAGGTGTGTCGCTCGCAAAGCTTACTGTCTTGAAGCTGGCATCCATCAAAAAAAGTATGGGAGCTGCAGGACCCATTCTATTAAATACCGTCGCCAGGCATCACTCAGACCCACTGCATTGTACTGGATGTCCTCCTATGA
>JAADWJ010000419.1:0-20121 GCA_023336165.1 Pythium monospermum
GATGCTGGCGTTTCTGTTTGCCAAGGGGCTCGCTGGAGACTGTGAGAGTGGCATTTGTTTTGCAGTTGGCGAAGGAAACCTGGACGTCGTCCAGTTCTTCCATGACAAGAATGCTCCAGGGTTCACCACCAAAGCGATGGACTGCGCGGCTGAGAAAGGTCATCTGGATATTGTCCAGTTTTTGCATCAGAACCGTACTGAAGGGTGTACGACCAAGGCGATGGACGACGCAGCAAAGCATGGACGTCTGGATATAATCCAGCTTTTGCATCAAAACCGGAACGAAGGCTGTACAACCGACGCGATGGATCATGCAGCAGAAAATGGTCGTCTGGATATTGTCCAGTTTCTGGATATCCATCTTCTCGAAGGATGTGCTGTGGACGCCATGGACCAAGCAGCCGCCAGTGGGTATCTGGATATTGTCCAGTACCTGCATGTCCATCGAACGGAAGGCTGTACGAACGAAGCGATGACTCTAGCTGCTCATAATGACCATCTGGATGTCGTCTAGTACCTTCACGAAAAAACTACTATTATGGTGGATTATGTCTACGATGAGGATTCGATGGCCCATCTGGATCTGGCTCGCATCCAGTTTCTGGATTCCAAACGGCCAGTGGGTGAAGTGTTTGTGAGTAAGGCTATGGATATTGCGGCGGCATGGGGCGAGTTGGACGCTCTCAAGTATCTCCACACCCAAGGCGGCCACGGGGGTTGTACGAAAGTTGCGATGGACCACGCTGCCTTTGAAGGACATTTCGAGATCGTCCAGTTTTTGCATGAGAATCGGTCAGAAGGCTGTACGATCGCAGCCATGGACGACGCTGCCAGCAACGGGCACCTGGACGTCGTCCAGTTTTTACATCAACACCGGTCGGAAGGCTGTACGCGAGCAGCGATTGACGAGGCCGCGTGGCGGGGTCTGGATATTGTCCAGTTTTTGCATGAGAATCGGTCGGAAGGCTGTACGACCAAAGCAATGAATGCAGCTTGTTGCCATGGTGATCTGGAGATGGTCCAGTTTCTCCACTTCCATAAATCACAAGAATTCACCGGTACGGATATCGTATTGAATAGTGCGGCATCCCGTGGCCACTTGGATATTGTCCAGTTTCTGTGTGCCCATCGACCAAATGAGAGCTGTATCGCTGCAGCCATCAACAGCGCTCGCCCGGAAAAGCAAAAATATATGATGGACTTTTTGGAATCGCAACTGCCGTGCCCGTGTCTCGGCTGCCTCAAGACCCCCGCCTCGACGGACCCTAATGAACAAAGATTCGTTGAGGCGAGCGACTACTAACGAGGGTTAAGATCCCAATCGACTCTCGCGAAGGATCGTGGTAGGATCTGAAAGCTGTGTGTTTTCAATCCACGTTAAAACTGATCTTTATTTGCCATTCCTTTTTCTGCTCTTGTTTTTGCTGTTGCATGATGCCAAGTACTACGAAGTAGCCAGTAAGGAGGCCGCATGACTACTGGTAGTGCAGGTGGGGTACTCTCGTTCAATCCATCCGCCACATGCTGATGCAAGGCTCGGGTGACTGGGAGCTCATCCTCCGCAGACGATCTGTGTTTCCTGTACAACGTAGTTGTGGACAAGAGTCTGGGTGTGTATTGCGGCAGACTTTCCACCGCGAAAGTGGGCCATCTGGATATCCTCCAGTTTCGGGATATGAATGAGCAACGAGGATACGCAGTGGACGCGAGTCGACCAAGCTGGATCGTCAGGATATTTGGATATCTGGATATCTGGAAACTGCTGCACAAACAGGATCACCCCAGGCCAACGTATCATCCATAGATGTAGTGTGATTCACATAATGAACTATTATCCCTGTTTTATCTGGATGTCTCTCTCTCTCTCTCTCTTGTTCTCTGTTCCTACTTGCGACACAGCCCGTCTGTCACTCGCTCTCTCTTTTCCCTCTCCACTGGTCGTACAACCTTACGCGTCACTCGCTGGCACTATCCGCACGACCTTGCCGATGCCCTTGGCCTGTCCATCGCGGAACACAAAGCGCATCCCGTTCTTCAAGAACTCGGGCGCGTGGAGGAAACGGAACCGCACAAGCGCGCGGTCACCTGTGCGGATCACATCCTGCGCCGAGATGGACACGATCTCCGCGGTCTGGCGGATCGTGCGGCAGTTGATCATAGGCTGGTAGCCCACAGCGATGGTCGTCTGGTGGTGCAAGATCACGACGCGCGCTTCAAACACTTGCGACACGTAGTCCGCAATCTTCACTTGAGGGCTCAAGAGCATCATCCCCTTGCGGAATGTCTGTCTGTTCAACACGTGCTTCTTGTTGACCGATCGCAGCGACACGGCGGCCGTTTGCCCTGGCAGAATCTCCTTCATCGGCACGTACATGGACTCGATGCTACGCACGACGACCTTGTGGAACGCGCCGTTGTAGTCTGGGCCAAGCAAAAGCGTATCGTTGACCTTGAACGAGCCCGTGACCAGCGTACCGGCGATGATAAAGCCCACGCCTGGCACTTGGAAAGTCTCGTCGATCGGCATCTCCACCAGATCCGTCGTTTGGCTCGCGCTCGCCGTCGCTGCTGTTAATTCCGCAGCATTGGCTTCCGTGGACGCCTGGTTGTTGTTGCTGGTAGACTTGAGCCCGGCGAGTGTGGCGACCGACAACGAGGCCTTGAATAAAGCGGAAGGCGACGCAGCGTAGAATATTCTCTTGAGGTTCTCCAAGCCATCGCCCGTCACGTTCGACAATGGGAGAATCGGCGTGATGCGGTTCGATGGGATCCCCTTGGCCGCGGTCAGCGCCTGCTCTTCCGTCTTGACCAGCATTGGCATCTTCCCGTAGCGCTTCAACGATTGACGGATGGTCTGCAACGTTTCCTTGGCGACATTCTTTGGCGCGATATCAATCTTGGTCAGTGCGATCACGATCGGAATCTCAAGCGCCACGGCGATCGCCAAGTGTTCCTTGGTCATGCGCTTCACGCCCATGTTGGCGCCCACGACGACCACTACGATATCGGGCTGCATGCCTGTGAGCCCAAACACGGTCGTCTTCAAGTACTTTTCATGGCCTGCCAAGTCGATGAGCTGCATGCGCTTGTGCGCGACCTTAGCCAGCTCGACCCACGGGATCATTTTGCCTGCTCGCTTCGACAAGATCTGCTCTCCCTGGTCGTCAAAGCCAATGTACGCCGTCGCGACCGAGCTCGTGCGGCCCGTTTCTTCTTCATGCTGGTGGCGGAAAATGGCCTTCCGCGACGACCCGCGGCCGTCGTCCAAGTCGCCCTTGATCAACGTTCCGATCAAACTCGACTTGCCGCTGTCCACGTTGCCCACAAACGCTATCCGCATCGTGCGCAACTTGTCGGCGTCCAGCGCCGCCGCTTCTTGTTCAGCGTCGGTACGCGTGGTGGTGACGGCACTGGAGACTGGCTTCTCTGGCTTGGTTTCATCGTCTCCTTCTTCGGTTTCAGTCTGGTTGTCACCACCGACCGCGTTGGCGGCCATGGTCGCCGCCTGCTTGAGCGTGAGGATCTCCAAATGGTCCTTCACGCTCAACTCGCCCTCCCCAACAGCGTCGTCGACGGTCTCCTGCTCGTCGTTCTCTTCATCCGCCTCCGTCTGGTTGGTCGTTTCGTTGTCGTTCTCTGGCGTGGTGGCCTTGCTGGAAGCGGTCGACGCACCATTCGACTCGGCTATTATTTCTCCTTCTATTACTCGTGCTATTGTTGATATTGTCTCCGCCATTACTCTTCGCGCTGTGACGCTTGTGGACTCCATGAGAAGTCGAATCGTCAAATGGTCTCTCGCTTTCCTTTCGGTCGTTTTTGTTGGGGGAGCGGTCGAAGGAATCTCGAAGGGTTTCCCTTCGCCCTTTCACAGATGGCCCGTCAGGAAAAAAACGGTAATTTACGAAACTATGAGTGATGGTCAGGTATTGAAGTTGGCCGCCCACATCGCCACAAGAACACGCATGGGGCATCCGTTCATGATGCAAAGCCAGCAACACCACCACTAAATGAACTGTCAGAAGTGTGGCAGAACCATGGAGGAATGATTTCCTGGTGTCGTGTGATCATTCGGCTGGTTTCATCGCGTATGGGTGATGGACCCTCACTCACCCAAAACCCCCAAAACAAAATGAAATTTTTCTCCATACCTCGTACTTTACCGAAGACCATTCGATTAAGTACGATACCGATAGTTACCGGTAAGATATCAGTTGGAATTGTTTGTTTGGCGCCAACCCCAGCAAAAACCATCATCATGAGCAGGGGAAATGGAGAGGACGGCAATGCGCGTGCGCGTCACCCGAACACGTTCCGGATGCTCCTAGCTACAGATAACCACCTCGGATACGCGGAGAAAGATCCTGTACGAGGGGACGACTCGTTTCGCGCGTTTCAGGAAATCTTGCAGCTCGGGCGTGACGAACAAGTCGACTTGTTGCTTCTCGGAGGCGATCTCTTCCACGAGAACAAACCGTCCCGTTCCACCATGTACCAGACCATGCGCTTGCTTCGTTCGTACTGCATGGGCGATGGCGCTGTGCAATTCCAGATTGTGAGCGACCAGTCCATCAATTTCCCCAATTTCGGCACCGTCAACTACGAAGACCCCAACTACAACATTGAATTGCCCGTGTTTTCCATCCACGGCAACCACGACGACCCAGCAAGAGAAGCAGGCGGCGCGAGGGCCGAACAGCAATCGTTGGCGGCGTTAGACTTGCTCTCGGCTGCGAATCTGGTAAATTACTTCGGCAAGAGCGACAAGGCCGATGCCATCGAAGTGTTCCCGATTCTCATGGTCAAAGGCGAGACTAAAGTGGCCATTTATGGGCTCGGGTCTATGCGCGACGAGCGTCTAAATCGAATGTTTGCGCAACAAAAAGTGGTTTTTAGACGCCCCGCGGAAAATCCAGAGACGTGGTTTAGTATCTTTGTGGTCCACCAAAACCGCGATGACCGCGGCCGCGGCGCCAAGAACTGTCTTCCCGAGAGCTTTATCCCCGATTTCATTGACTTTGTGATCTGGGGCCATGAACACGAGTGCTGTGTGGACGTCCAAGAGAGTCTAAAGGGCGATTTCTTTATCACGCAGCCTGGCTCGAGCGTCGCGACGTCTCTCGTGGAAGGAGAAGCCGTGACGAAACAAGTCGCTATCTTGGAGGTCCAGGGACAAAGCTTCCGCATGTCGAGTCGTGTCTTGACATCGGTTAGACCCTTCAAGCTCGGAGAAATCGTACTTAACGAGGTCGACGAGTTAGAGCCCAATGATGCAAATGTCACGGATAAGATCCGGATCATTCTGGAAGAACGTGTTTTGGAATTGTTAACACAAATCGACAAAGAAGTGCCCAATCGACCACCAGAATTGCAACAACCGTTGGTACGGGTCCGTGTAGAACATTCTGGCTTCCCCGTGTTGGTGAACCAACGATTTGGCAGTCGTTTTGTTGGCAAAGTCGCGAATCCCAACGATATTTTATTGTTTTATCGTCGCAAAGAAAAGAAACAAACGGGTTCCAAGAGCGATGTCAAGCAAGGCAGCAATCTCATGGGGTTGACAAAAGACGGCGGCTCGTTGCGGGACCCGATCCGGCCGACGCGGCTCGACGCCGTGACGATTGAAGATTTGCTGGCCAAGCAGCTCCATCGCCCCGAGCAAACGCTGGTGTTTTTACCAGAAAAACCGCTGGCAATTGCGCTGGAAGATTACATTGTGAAGAATATTCCGTCGGCGTTGGAAGAATTTGTGGACAGCGTGCTCAAAGATACGCAACGCGAACTGGAAAATAAAAAAGAAACCCATTCGAAACAAGATATTCTTGCGGCCATGGAGAAGAAAAAAGACCGATCCAACGCGGAGCAGTCGCTCCAAGAAGAACAAGAACAAGAGGAGGAGGAAGAAGAGGAGAATCGCCAGGGCAAGAAATCGACAAGACGAGATGGGTTCCAAGAAAGCATTCGGTCTCAGACTCAGACTCAGACCACCCAAAAGACCCAAGGGCGGCACCGTGGAGATAGTTTTGATGATGACGAGGAGGAGGAGGAGGAGATGGCCAAGCCATCCGCACGATCCACGAGTCGAGCGAAGGCGACCAGTGCCACGGGCCGATTCGGAACGCCGCGCAACACCACGACAGCGGCTGCCAAGCGCAAACAACCAGCGGCGGCATCCAAGAAAAAAAGCACAGCTCGCCATGATGAGGATGAGGATGGTGATGATGACTACGGTGATGATGGCGATGATTATGTGGAAGTGACAGCGGTGAAAAAGCGCAAGACGCCCGAGCGTAAGGCTGCTCCTGTTCGCGCGGCAAGAGCCAAGAAGACGACGACCAAGCAGCGCGAGTTGTTTTCGGATGAAGAGGAAGATGGTGGTGGTAGTGGCGATAATGACGGCGACGAAGATTTCGAAATGGGTGACGACGACGAGGGTGACGAGGAGAGTGAGATGGCGCCGCGGAAGCAACAACAGCAGCCGCCACGGCCGGTCTCTTCACGGCGTGGCAAGGCCACGACGGCGGCGGCAGCGGCAGTCGTGAAGGCCTCCCCGGGTCGGAAAAGATTGAGGAAGGCAAACAACAGTGACGACAGTGATGACGATGAATATGGTACCCTAGCCAAGGCGAAGAAGGCACCCGCGATGGATGACGAGATTGATTTGGTTTCCTCCGAAGGTGAGACGACGCCATCCACGGCCCGAAAACCGCCACTTGGGCGAGCAAAGCCAACGCCACAGCCCAAAATCAGCGAAATGTTCAAAAAGACGCCGCTGAACAGCAAGAAACAGAAGAAAAAGGACGACGACGACATTGACAGCGACCCAGAGTTCTTCACGCAGCTCACTTCGGCGACGGCAGCGACCGCAGCTGGTGGTGGTCTTGGGCGAAACGAATCAGGCGACCACGCGTCCCAGTCGCAGTCCCAAGCACAGCCCTCGCAATCGCAGTCTCAGTTTTTATCGCAGTTGCAGTCTCAAGGGTCGCAAAGTAGCGGCGGCAAGAAGCGCAAGCTGCCGCTGTCGATGCTCGCAGCGTCCCAGGTGACGCCGAACAAACAAGGCACAAGCGATGGCGCAACAGCATCGGCGGCTCGCAAAGGATGGGGCCGCACGAGACGATGAATTGTCAAACAGTGCAGCTGAACTACTAAACGCACTACGGTACGAGTTGAACTTTGTGTATGTGTGTGTTTGCGAATGAAAATGAAATTTCCTTTTTGATTTTTTTTTCTGTGGTAGAAAACTGGTCTAGGGTAATACAAATACGACTACGAAGCAATGCTGCATCCAGCTGCTTGTGGGTGTTTTTTGTTGTTGCTTTGTGCTTCTTTCACGCCCTTGATTACTCCATCGCAGTTTCATTTTGGGTGTCACCTTGAGGAGGAGGCGTCAGAGGCAGACTGGCCGAAAATTCTTCTTCCTTGGCGGGATCTTGGCGCACCCACGTTTTATTTTGGAATCGCGGCCGCATTTGCGATTGTTGAAAGTACGGGTTGCGGGGCATGTAACTGGTGGCTTTTGAATTCAATGCCGCTGTTCCTGCTCCGCCAGTCGAAGCGCCTTCACTTGTGGCGGCGTCCCCAGTTGGTGCTGCATCGGCGTCCGTCTTGGGAGCGTTTGGGTTGACCCACGTCTTGTTCTGGAATGGACGAGGCGCTCCACGGGGCTGGAATTGTGGCTTCAGTGGTCCTGGAGGCATCGGTGGCGCCATGTATGGTGGTCCTTGGTGAGGATGCATCCCTTGTGGTGGAAAGCCCATCCCGTATGGAGGCATGCCCATTCCGAACGGTGGAGGGAAGTACATTGGGTGGTGACCAAAAGGCTGCAAACAAAACAAAACCAAAGCAAAATAACGTCAGCCACTGCATCCCAACAAACCAGGTATATAAAGTACAAATGCCTTACCGGTGGAGGAAAGCCACCACCAAAGCCAGGTGGGCCGTTGCGAAAGTTGCCTCCTTGGTGTGGAGGACCTCGTGCGTCGCGTTGGTCCCGTCCATCACGGTCATTCCGCCCGCCGCCGGTGCGATCTGACCGTGGGTGGCGATCACGATCGCCATCGCGTGGGGAGCTTGGAGGTAACGGCGGTCGGTCGCCGTCCTTGTCGTTATTGTCTTGCCTCCGTCGGTTCTGTCGCCGTCCATTGTTGTCCCCGTCCGCATTTTTTTCATTTTCTTGCTCGTACTTGTTTCCTCCTCCTCGACTGTCTCGGTCGTCTCCTCCGAGTCCCGTCTTTTTGCGTTTGTTCGAGTTCAGACTGTCGCGAGCATCAAGTTCGGCTTGGTCAACGTTCACCGGTGGGCCAAGCAATTGCGTCAAGCGGCCACTGCTGCTGCTGCCGGTCGCGCTATTTGGTCGTTTTTGCTGTGCGTCACTTGCCTCTGCTTTCCGCTTCGAGCCGCGCGACGTGTCGAGCTGATCCTTGTTCTTGTCTTGACCAGTCGTAGCCTTCGTGCGCGGTTGTGGTTGTGATGTGGTCGTCACGCCAAAGCGCTGCGAGCGTCTGGCTAGCATATCCCGTAGATCATCGCCAGTGCTATTCAACGTGCGGATCGTCGTGCCGGACCCACCACCGCCGCCACCACTCAGGGAGATCACTTTCTTGGTTGCTGCTGGTTGCACTGGCGCGGAAGAGGGGCCCTTGAGGCTGATCACACGCTTCCCAGATTGCGGCGGCTCCTGGGCTTGTGCGCCGTCGACTGGTGGGGCCAGGTCCTCATCGTCGTTGGCGTGGCCTTCTCCGCTTGTAGAGGTGGTGGAGTCATCCAGCGTTGGCAAGACGCCGCTGAGCCACACGACAAACGCTTGCGCGTGCTCATCGCCGATGAAATCCACCAGATCGTGCGTGATTTGTTCCATCGACTTCTTGTTCCCGATCATCACGACCACGTATTCCTTGAATTTTGGGAGGAGATCAAATAATTATATATAAGCAAACAGCACACGCGTCACTACCTTTCATTCTTCCCCATATACAGCAAAAGGGGGAGATCGGGGATCCATGGTGTCCGCACAGCAACGGCGCCTCGTCCGCCCAACTCCTCTCTCTTTTTTTTCTTTTTTTTTGGTTCTCCTCTCCGTTTTTTTTTTTTTTTGTTCTTCTCCATTCGCTCAATTTTTTTTTTTTGTTCTCCATGTCATGCAACATATACAAACATACATATACACAACACGCCCCACGAAAAACGCAGCCATGAAGGAAGTCCATTGTCATCTCCAGCTCCCTCTCCATGCTGCCAGCGACACAAAAATCCCCCTCCGGCTTGACCAGCTTGCTCTCGCAACGGTCTGTCTCTCTCATGCGCACAACCGCCCACGCCACGCCGCACATGCGCAAATACTACTGACGAACCTTCCACGGCAATGGAGAGAGCGAAAAAGAAGAAGAAGAAGAGAGAAGAGAAGAGAACGAGAGAGACACGAGCGCGTCCTGCTATACCCGGACCCCCGTACCGCCATGCGCCTTTCACGACCGTAATAATCGACTTGCACTTACCGCCATCACCGTGTCGACTTCGACACCGAGCATCTCGGTGAGCTTTTCCTGTGTGCGCCGCTGGATCTCATCCTTGAGCTCTTGCGTTAACGCTCCGCCGAACACATACTCGCTTGAATACGTCGTCGCCATCGTGAATCGTTGTTGCCGTTGGCCCTTGGTTTCCCTTCGGGGGCTTTCGCTGAGAAATGATCGCGTTTGTTGGTTGGGTGGGCAAAAGTGGGAGAGTACCGTACCTGACAAAACAAAAATACAAGTCAGGCAAAACCATCTGGTTTCCCTCTCCCCCTGTCTCTTCGGTTTCGTTTCGTAATTTTTCAGAATCAGAGCTTGAAACATGACATAACGTTTCAATACCGGTATTTTAGAAAAATACGATAAATTTGCGTCATAATTAAATTGCCAATGGTTTATGCAAAACAATGATGAACTAATTAAATATAATATTGATGTGTAAAATATCTAAAATATCTAAAAAATGCAAAATTCTTTTAGTTGCCCAGCCCACGCGCGACTCCTTTTTCTTCAGCTTGCTGGCTGGCAAAAAAGTTGAAAATTTGCTCCAACGTGGTCTGCGAGACCGAGTACTCGCGGATAAAGTGGTCTTGCTTGCCGCTTTCCACGAGCTTGAACACGTTCGAGAGCTTGAGCGTCTTGGCGTCGCCCAGCAATTTGTACCTTGCCATATCATTTTGGCGTTCCAGCAACTGGGCCTTGCCTGACCCAAAGCACTGTTCCAAGAACGCGTGGAGCCCGAGTGTGCGCTCTTCGGCGATCCACCACGCGCAAAAGAGCTGCGGACGGATCTCGCCTTCTCTTTCTAACGCGGCCGCGATCGCGTACCCAGTGGCGTGCTTGTCGTCGATCTTGTCGGCCCATTGGGCGTCGCCCATCTTTTCACAGGCCGCTCGGATACCGTCTTTTGTCAGCATGAACGCCGCCGAGCCAAAGGCCTGGACCACACGTGCCTCGACTTGGTCGCTGTTGGCCTGGATCAAGCGGATCTCGACCATGAGTCCATTGCCGTGGCGGTGCTTGAGGTGCTGGACGCTTCCAAGACACTGAAGGCGACCGCCGACCATGATGCCCACACGCGTGCACAGCGCTTCACACTCTTCCATGCTATGGGTCGTCAAGATGATGGTGGATTCTTTCTTGTGGGTCGAGATCTTGGCGATCACGTTCCACATGAACCGTCTGGATACTGGGTCCATGCCCGTGGACGGCTCGTCCAAGAAAATGATAGGCGGTGAGCCGATCATCGCGATCGCGACCGACAACTTGCGCTTGTTGCCGCCACTCAGCGTCCCAGCCAGCTTGTGTTCAAAGTCATCCAAGTTCATTTGGTGCATGAGCTCATTGATCACTTTGTCCATGTTTTCTTTGCGGATGCCTTTGATTTTGGCAAACAATTCCAAATGTTCACGGACAGAAAGCAGTTCAAAAAGCGCATCAAACTGAGGACAATACCCGATTTGGCGCCGCACTTGAAGCTGCTGCGACAAGATATCAAAGCCACCAAGTGTCCCACTTCCAGAGGTTGGCAAGAAGTCTCCTGTAAGCATCTTCATGGTCGTGGTCTTGCCCGCGCCGTTGATGCCCAAGTACCCAAAGCACTCTCCCTTGGGCAGCCCGAAGGACAAGTTCCGCACAGCCACTTTGTTGCCAGTGTACACTTTCCTCAGGTTCTTGACCAGCACGGCGTCGTTGTCCGCGGCGCCGCTGGCCACTCGTTGTGCTTCTTGCTTGACATCGTCGTCGTCCACATGCGGTGGGTCTTGGATCTGTGGATCTTTGGACACGGCGGCGCGGATCTTGGGGAAGCTGAGCAAATAGTCAATGCCCACGGCGACACCAAAGAAGAAGACAGCGTCAAAGGCCAAGTATAACATCTCCCAGCCCATGATATCCAGATCAAACGGGCTGGGCTTATCCGTCGAGCCAGTGGTGCGGCCAAAGCTTGCCTGGATCTCAGCGCGCGATTGGTTCAAGAGCCCCGCGCCCAGCGAATACAACGGCGACAACCGCCAAAAATACTTGAGCACTTTGTTGATGGACTTGGTGCTTGCGATCACGTCCAAGATAAACGACACGACCATGAGCACGACGCCCAGGATGAAGTTGACCATGATGGTGTACGTCTGGGAGGACGCGTGGTCTTTGAAAAGGTACGAGAGCACGTATGTGAACGGACAAATCGCCAGTCCAAAGAGCACAAAGAGCAAAACGACCGCTGGGTAGGTCGCGGAGGTACACACGGTGCAGTCGCTGTTGCCCGTGAGTGCGCCAATGTCAAAGAGCTGGATCAACACGACCGCTGCGATACACGGCAGCGAGTACGTGGCCATATCCCACAGATAATTCGCGAGCCAAAACGCTGGTAGGCTGACCCCCGAGACAAGCTGTTGGTGCTTGGAATTATGTTCCGGTTGCTTTTCTTTGACGAGAAACACCACGATGGACGCCGGGAAAAACGCAAATGCGATCACAATGAAAATACACGCCGTGAACGACATAAACGAGCCAAAAAGCGCCTTTGTCGAGGCTGTGAAGGGTAGCGGGTGGGTATTCACAGTCAAATTGTAGGTTTTCTGTGGGTTGGTGGTTGAGGCATCGCTTGCGAGCCAGCGGTACAGCGCTTGGTCCATTTGTGCCTTGAAGATCACCGCGCCATGCGCCGTCGTGGTGTTGAGCAGCGAGCTGTAGGCAAAGAGCTGGTCTTTGCCCGACCCGTAGACCCAGTAGGCGCCGTACTGGTCCTTCACAGGCGGCGTCGTGGACGTGGGCTTGGTCATATCCGCATCGCTGTAGCCAAACGCACGCTGGTACACTTTTTCTCCAAGTCGTAGACACTGTAAGCCGTTGTTTTGGGTCAGTTCTTGTGATGGGTACGCCACGCCAAAGACCGTGGGCGTCGCGGTTATGTACGGAGGGTTGGCAATTTCGCTAGTCGTAAACGCCGCGGTGACGCCGCCGTCATAAAACGTACTGCTTAGCGCACTGGAACACCATTGGGAATCGTCTTCTTCACAAAAAAATGGCACCGCCATTTTTGTACCAGCAAGAAATGACGACGAAGTGAGTGCAATTTTTGGGTCGGTCTTGGTAAATGAACTGGATTTTAGCAGCGCAAGCCCCGCCGCGAGTAAAACCACCGGTAAAAACGCGCTAAACACTAAAACGCGTCTGTCTCGCTTGGCCACACGGTACCGTTTCATCAAAAGCGCCGATAAATGCACGAAAAACATGTGAAACCCCGTCAACGCCGCGATCGAGGGGCCCTGGCCTCCTGTGTCCGCTAGCCCCTTGTCACCTGCAGGAGCTGCCTCTTTCTTGAGCGTATGCTGGTCGTCTTCATCCCCCGCCTCCGCCACTTTAATAAACACTTCTTCCATGGTCGTGACCGAAATCCCATACGAAAGCACGCCCAAAAAGTCCATTTTTTCATCCAATTCTTCAAAAAGAGATGGAAAATCTTGCGAACTGTCCAATGGCAATTGGAACGAAATTTCGGCGCCAACATTACTCAAAATCGTCGCCCTTGGTACTTTTTTCGTCACCAAAGAAATCAATTCTTGTTCGTTACATTTTTCCTTTTTCACAAGGGTGAAATTATACCCGGCGCCGTATTTATTTTTCAAAAATAAGGACGATCCACAGCATTTTAATTGCCCCTCAGCCATAATTGCAATACGATCCCCCAAGATATCGGCTTCATCCATGAAATGGGTCGTCAACACCATCACGCGGCCCTGGCGATTATTCAGCAAGATCTCCCACGTGGACCGTCTACTATACGGGTCCATTCCGGAAGTCGGTTCATCTAAAAACACCAATTTACTATCGCCCAAGAGCGAAATCGCGACCGACAGCTTCCGTTTCATGCCGCCCGAGAGCGAAGCAGAGAAAACGTTGCGTTTTTCCGTGAGTCCGACTTGCTGGATTTTTGTGGTCACCACGGAATCCAGTTCTTGGCCAGAGTATCCTTTCACACGTGCAAAAAACTGTAAATGTTCTTCGACGGTCATTTCCGCATACAACACATCGTACTGGAAACACAGCCCAAGCGACTGGCGAATTTCGTGCATATGATGACGAAGGGAAAACCCATGGAAAAACGCATCGCCCCCAGTGGGAGAGATCACCCCCGTGAGCATGGAGATCAACGTGGTCTTGCCAGCCCCATTATGACCCAAAAGGCAAGTGATTTGGTCTTTATACATGGCCATACTCACACCTCGAACAGCCTTTTTCATACCGCCAGGGACCATAAATTCTTTTTGAATATTTTTAATCACAAGAGCCTCTCCAGAGCGTTCTTGAGCTTGTAATTCTGGACCGACTTGTTCAATATTTTGGTTATTATTATTCATTTCAATCGCAGTTTCATATTCCCGTTGGCTTTCAATATCAATCACTTTGCGACTGGTCATTTTACTTTTCCAATAACTTGGCGAAAGAGGGAAATACCATTTTTCGGTCGTGCCATATTCTTTTGGAATCACACGTTCACAGTATAAACCCAAAAGCGTATACAAAATAAAATCAAAAAAAAGCATCCCAAGCGAAGTATCAAATTTGAAATTTTCCGAAACCAATTTCGAGTTGCCAAAATTCATGCCATCTCCAGTCGCTTCCACTGTGGCAAGTGCCTGGACACCAAAGGCCAGTGCCACAGGAGGCAATAGGCAGGCCACGCCTTTGGCTCCTTGGCTCGAAGAGCTACTAAAAGCCGACGAGACAAAATACATGAAGAAAAATAATACCATGCCTGCAAAAGCCCCCGTCCGTGCCCTGGAAAATAATGTGCTGATGAAAAAGCCAAAGGCTAACACGCTCATGCTGAAAAGAAAAAAAAACCAAAAAATTAAAAACGGTGCACTGGCGGCAAAAATGCCCGTTTTACTTGTGATGGCTTGTAAAATTGCCGAAAGCAAGAAAATCACAAAATAGGTCAAATACCAGGCTAAAATGATGGTATTTTCATGGATTCCCAAAATTTTCATATATTCACGGGCTTTTGTTTCCTTTTCTTGAATGAAAACCACCAAAATTCGAGAAATTGCGTATAAATACGCCAATACAAAAATCAACGCAAACACATCCTTAATCGCATCGTAAAATGGCGCGGAAATGTATTTTTCAATCGGAAATGCCCCTGTATCAAAATGATAATACGATTGTGGGGCAATACGTAATGGCAAAAGCAATTTTTCTTTTTCACTGGACGCCATATTCATAAATTCCGAAAATGGATCGTTTGGGAAAATAAATGGCATAATAATTTGAAGAAAAAAATCATTTCCCATTTTCAAAAACAGTGTTTCATCCAGTTTTGGATTTGGGACGGCGATGGCCTTTTTTTGGGTACAAACCCCCGTGGTTGTTTGTGTGGTTTTGTCCCATTCTGGTAAACAATTCATGACCCGTGTGACCGCGGTTTGCATGGTCATAAAGCCCATGGTCGCATAGCGAACGAAAAAATCCGATTTAATGGATTTCTGGAACGGAGATTCAAATGCTGGATCGCCAATGGTGCGTGGGGTAAATCCAGTGGTGCCTCCAGCTCCTTGTGTGGCGTTGAACCGAAGCGAGTATTCAATATTCACGGACGTGCCGATCTCTGTGGTTGTGGTTGGATATGTGTCAAAGACCAACGCGCCATGGATCTTTGGATTCGCGAGCGTTTTGCCATATTCCGAGCTGGTAATATAGCTTTCCAGCGCGGCATTGTCTTTAAAAAACACCACACTGTCTTCCAGTGAAGGCACAATCACTTTGCTCACTCCCTTCACGAGACTTTTGCTGATTTCCACTTGGGGGTACCATTTGGCCAATGTACCAATGAAATACGCACGTGTGAAGGGCGTATCCGGTGCGATGGCCAGTTTAGATGGCACGGCAAAGTCCTGACAAGGCAAAGGCACGACATGTGGCGATGTCAAGTCGCTGGACACTTTGCCAAAGAACGCGATGGCGTATTCACACTCGGAGCGCTGTGTGTGGTTGCCACTGGGGAAGCTCTTGAGTTCACTGGCCGTTTTCAGAGCCAAAAACAGTAAAAGCCCGGACATGGAGGTCTCACTGGCTAGAAATTTACGGGTGCCTGCGCCGCTTCCTACCTGGTTCAAGGCCAAGTTCCAGGAGCCAAATTGGCCGCCGTAGTCGGTCACCGTGTACGACGTGCCGTCCAGAGAATCCTTGGTGATGGGACTGGTGTCGCTCCAGCCAGCAGGCACGTTGATATTGTCCATGAGCGGCTTGAGCACGCTGAGCAAGATGATGAACAGCATGGGCAGCAGGATCTCCATCAGAGTGGCGTACGGGTGGCGCTTCTTGAGCAGCCAGTTTTTCCACAACAGCGTGCGCAAGTGCATCCACGTGGACACGTGGCGCTGTGGCGCCATGGTCGTGGTGGGGGTGGCGCTCGTGGCAGCCGTCATCACGGACGCTGAAGCTGGTGGTCGTTGGTGGATGGGTGGGTAGGTCTTGGTCACTCTCTCTCTCTGGTCTCTCTTTCTGTCTCTCTCACTCTCGCAGCTTAAGCGCAAATGAGAAATGAAGAGATGCAAAGACTAACGAGAGAGGGAGAGAGAGAGAGAGAGAGAGAGAGAGAGAGAGATCGCATGCGAGGCCATGCCATTTCCATCCTTTGGGGGGGGGAGGCCTGTGGAGGTTTTTGATCTAAATGCGGAAAAACCACAGGCAGTTGCAATCAAAATGTTGACGGATTTGGCTTGGATGGGTCTTTTTCTTCGGTTGATTGCGGTTTGCGCCAAGAATAGCTCCTTTGGATGAGCTGGGAGCAGCGTAATCCATTGATACTTGTGGGTGGCCGCCTCGTCGGGAGAGGTACGTCGACAGATCCAGAGTGCCTTGAACGAATATAGCGAGCTGCGCGCTCGTTACGGATTCTCCGACTCGGACTCCGACTCGCGCGCTGTCGGCCACTGCGGATCTCCGGATACCCAGCCAGCCATAGGATGGTGCACAAACTGCTTGGCATCCATGAGCTTCTCAAATCTGCGACGTGATAGTACCCCTCCTGGGGGTCTATTCCACGCAAAATCGAGGAATTGGACAAACTGGCAAAAAAAGCAAACAAGAAGGATGTTCCGCGCGCCGATGCGCGTGCGCCGTGGCGGCTACGGCGGCTACCGCGGGTGGAAAGAGGAATGGCGACACACGCCACCGTACCTTAAAGCCATGGTGTTTGGCACAGCAACGCTCGGAGGCTGTACGTTGGCTTTCAACCGCTCCATTTGCAGGAAACACAAGACCAACTGACGGACCAACTGACTTACATCTTCTCCATGCCCATCACACAGTGTATGTCGCTAGCCACGTGGAGACCATGCCGCTCACGGGGCGATGGCGTATCATGTTTGTATCCCCACGTACGTAGTACGACCATAGAGCTCTGCATCTATCCGTCTATCTATCACCGTGTGGTTGGACTAATACTCCCGACCACAACGGATGCTATATTGATAGTGAGCGAAGAGCGGCTAGGCGAACGCGCTTGCCAGGCATGGTAGCAATGCGAATGCCGATGCAGCAAAACCATGGCAGCCCACTGACGTCCACGGACTTTTGACTGTGCGCATCCACCAGGAGATCCTGCAGAGCGAGCGCGTGTTGCCGCCCTCGCATCCGGTAGGTCTACAGTATGCGTTACGGTTGGTTGGTAGGTAGGTAGGTACCAAGAGTGGTAGTCGTACTGATCGACTGCACGCTTTCACGTTGATGGCAGATGTCCCGCGCTGTGCGTCGCGTGGGCCACAAAATCGTGGAGCAGGCGACCGACCAAAACCCACAAATGAAGTGGCAGTTTTACGTGTTAGAGTCGCCCGAACCAAACGCGTTTTGTTTACCTGGTGGCAAAGTGTTTGTCAACTCAGGTCTTTTCAAGATCTTGCAAAATGAAGATACGCTTGCCGCGGTGCTTTTCCATGAGGCCGCTCACGGGATCGCACGTGAGTTAACCTCTCTTCTTTGTCGATGTTTGGATTCTGAGTAGTCTGGGGACATGAACTGGATATCTGGATTCTGAAAAAATCGCTGGAACCGGTCTTTTTTTTTTGGCAGGCCATGGCGCGGAGAAAGTATCGTTCACGCTGCTGGTGTATGGCCTCTTGGCGTTTGTTTTCCCCGACTACGGACAGCTCAGTGATTTGGTAAGGACCTCGGCAGTTTTCAGTGATCACCTGTGAAACTCCACTAAGTACGATTTGTGATTGATCCATGGTATCTGTTGCTGTAGCTTGTGAAGCTTGCGGTGGATTTGCCCTTTTCACGGAAACTGGAACTGGAAGCAGACGCCGTCGGTCTGCGGCTCATGGCCAAGGCCTGTTACGATCCACGCGCCAGTATCACCATGAATACAGCACTGGGCCAGCTGGAAAAACAAAACGCTGCTGCGCATGTCAAGTATTTCTCCACCCATCCTCCAAGCCAAGAACGCATCCAGGCATTGCGCGACCAGCTCCGCGACGCGATGGAAATCTACAACGCTTCAGACTGTGCGGAAAAGAAGAAGTCGTTCCACCAGATTTTCGTACCACCGCCACCAGTTCTTCCACCTCCTGCTGGAATATGGTGAGATGATGGAGAGGACTGCAGTTTGTTTTGGCTGTTTGTATGTTAAAAAGACGGGAAGAAATATACAGGATATTTGTCGTTTTGTCCCAAAGCAGGGCTCCACCACGGTACTGGAATCCGTCCAATTGTGGAAGCTGTCCGCTGTTCTGTTGCATTCTTTGTGTGAACTGGACGATTTCCAGTACTACGCAGGTGCCGCGGTAGTAATACTACAACCTTCTCACGTCTTCTGCTGGATGATGTCCAGATGGCCACTTCAACTACGACCGAACAATAGTGTTCAGATATCCAGAAATGCAGACGTCAGAAGCAAAACAAAGAGCGGAAAGAAGAAATGCAAATGATCCGTGTTAATGTGGATGGAAACCCCCATAGCTTTCAAATTCTACGATCCTACGCGACTATGCACCAGGTCGATTGGAATCTCAACCCTCAACCCTCGTTAGTAGTCGTTCACCACAGTGAATAATTCCGCTAAATAATCCTGCGACAAGGTGGGTTCGTTCGTGAGACAGCCAAGACACGGACACGGCAGCTGCGATGTCAAAAAGTCCATCATATACTTTTGCTTGTCCTTGCGAGCGTAGCTGATGGCTGCAGCGACACAACTCTCGTTGGGTCGATTTGCGCATAGAAACTGGACAATATCCAAGTGGCCGTGGGATGCCGCACTGTTCAATACGATATCCGCACCGGTGAATCCTTGTGAGTGATGCAAGTGGAGAAACTGGACCATGTCCAGATCACCATGGCAACACGCGGCATTCATTGCTTCCGCCGTACAGCCTTCGGACCGATTTTCATGCAGAAACTGGACAATATCCAGATGTCCCTTATCGGCGGCTCCGTCAATCGCTGCGGTCGTACAGCCTTCTGGTCGGTGTTGATGTAAAAACTGGACAATATCCAGGTGACCGTTCTCAGCTGCTTTGTCCATCGCTCTGGTCGTACAGCCTCCGGACCGATGTTCAAGCAAAAACTGGACAATATCCAGATGACCTCGCCAGGCGGCCCCGTCAATCGCTGCGGTCGTACAGCCTTCTGACCGATTCTCATGCAAAAACTGGACGATGTCCAGATGTCCCTTACCGGCAGCCTCGTCAATCGCAGCAGTCGTACAACCTCCCAGTCGTTGGTGATGCAAGTACTGGATAATATCCAGGTGGCCGTTACCGGCGGCCTCGTCCATCGCTGCGGTCGTACAGCCGCCATGGCCGCCATGGGTGTGGAGATACTTCAGAACGTTCAATTCGCCCCACGCCGCCGCCCTATCCATTGCCTTGCTCACAAACACGTCGCCCACTGGGCGTTTGGAATCCAGAAACTGGATTCGAGCCAGATCCAGATGGGCAATCGAATCCTCATCGTACACATGATCCACCATAATCGTTTCGTCCAAGGCTGCGTGGATGAATGCCAGTCGATCTTCTTCATCCAAAAGACCCACGCAATGGTCGTACAGAAACTTCAGCACTTTCAGGCTGCTTGAAAAGGGGCCGAAATCGTGCGGAGCCACCTCCACTGACTCGTTCGAACGGGAGAACGCGAGCCTGGCGACGTGGTAGGTCATATCGTTGTCCCCATCTTGTTGGTTTTCGTGAAGGTACTGGACTACATCCAGATGGTCATTATGAGCAGCTAGAGTCATCGCTTGGTTCGTACAACCTTCCGTTCGATGGACATGCAGGTACTGGACAATATCCAGATACCCACCGGCGGCTGCTTGGTCCATGGCTTTGGCCGTGCACCCTTCATGGCGATGGGTACCCAGAAACTGGACAATATCCAGACGACCATTTTCTGCTGCATGATCCATCGCGTCAGTTGTACAGCCTTCGTTACGGGTTTGATGCAAAAACTGGATTATATCCAGACGTCCATGCTTTGCTGCTGTGTCCATCGCCTTGGTCGTACACCCTTCAGTACGGTTCTGATGCAAAAACTGGACAATATCCAGATGACCTTTCTCAGCCGCGCAATCCATCGCTTTGGTGGTGAACCCTGGAGCATTCTTGTCATGGAAGAA
>JAADWJ010000420.1:0-20082 GCA_023336165.1 Pythium monospermum
GGAGGAGGAGGAGGAGGAGGAGGAGGAGGACAAGTCGTCGTTTCAACTGCTACTGGAATCGATCGGCACCAAGCTCGGTAATGGTGCTACAAGTGCTGGGAAGAGGAGCAGTAGTAGCAGTAGGAATATTCCTACTACTGGCGACGTGCTTCCGCTCTCCGCTGCGATAATAAATGGTGTGGATGAAGAAAAAGAAGACAATGAAGAAGACGATGAAGATGAGCTGTTGGAAGATGAAGAAATCCGCTTACGAGCCACCCAAGTGAGCCTGTCGCCTGCGAAAAACAAGAAACAAGGCCACAATGAAGAGGATGGCGACTCGTCGCCCGACGACCAAGAGGAAGACGAGGCGGATGGCACGACGGACGCCATGGCCGTGGCGACCGAGCGGCGCTTGACCCGGCGGTCCATGGTGGCACTTTCGTTTTCGCTCCACCACAGAGTTGGCCACCGCCGTGGTGGCTCCCACGCTACCAGTGGCAGTGGCCCCACGGGTGCGACTGGTACAGGTAGTACTACCACTGCGGTGGCCGTGCCGGGGCGGCTCTCTCCACTGAAAAAACCACCGACGCGAGACACAAACGCCGGACGAATACCAGGAGGGGAGACCACGAAACCAGAGTCTGTGAGTCTCAAAGTGGCTCGTTTTGCACCAAAACTGGTCGCGTACAGTCTCAGCAAGCTCCCCATGCCGTTGCATGGCTCGGCAAAAACATACCATAAGTAGGATAAGTAGTGGGAAACGATAAGACGGTATTCCTTCCAAGAACACTGTACAATATTACTACTGTTAGTATTGATACCACCACCCAGCCATGCCCTGGGTGGGAACCTGCCACTGGGCCGAATGTTCATACTACAAGACTCACGGCGCCGCGGCGGTTGTAGTTTCGACGCGCTGGTTTGGCTTGTCACTCGAACGCGCGCGCCAGTTTTTGCTCACTGGTGCGGGTCCTGCTGGTCCTGGTGCTGTTGGTGCCGCTGGTGCTGGTGACGACTGGCCATCGCGTCTTTCCCCAGTCCCATCTTGCGGTCGCATGCGTCTCTCCTCTTTTTTCCCTTTGCCTACCGCGGCTGCTCCGTCCGTCGTCTTCATCGGCCTGTTGTTGCCCGCTCTGTTGCCACCACCACCACCGCCACGTGGTGCTTGTTGTTGCTTGTGTTGCTGCTTCCTGTTGCCGTTCTTGTCGTGGGCTCCAGGCTTCTGCTTCTGCCCATGACGGTCCTTGCCTCCGCCAACAACTGGCTGTTGCTGTTGCTTCTGTGGTTCACACACCTTCGCTTCAAAGCTTTCTCCTGCTTGCAGCAGCGCCCACGCACGCGTGAGCTCGTCCAGCAGCTTTTGTTGGCATTTCCACTGGACCACACTTCCCAGATCGCGGTCTTTCTCCAGAGGGTCTTCAATGCTCACACGCCAGGCCTTGAGCTTGTTGATGCTTGTGGACGACCGCCCCCACCGTTTCGCTTTGGTCATTTGGCCAAACAATTCGGGATTCCGGATGCTCACGACCCACTCGCTAAAGTCAAACTGTTCCACGTAGAACTGGAAAAAGCCCGCGACGAGGTCGCCCACACTTTTGTGGGTTTTGGATCCGTTGGCGTCGTCGTGGTCGTGGTCGTGGTTCTCATAGAACATTCTAGCGCTGCCAACATTCGCACAGAAAGCCACATCCACCCCATTCAACACCGTTGGTGGCACATTTGTGGCTTGTAACAACACGGGGTTTTGTAAATTGGGCAAAATCTTGGCACTGACTTGCAAGTAATACAAAACCAGCAAAATGAAACTGTACGAGCTCAAAAACCCTTGCGAGGCATCGTTCAGTGCACGTTGCTTGGCCCAGTGCTTCACCGCAATGCCCACAGCTCTTGCGCGGTCGTCAAACTCGGCGTACGTGCGCAGCAGCATGGTGTTGAGGCAGGCGTGGTAGTTTTCAAAACACAAGTCGGCTTCAAGCCCACTGGCCAAGTGGGTGAACCCGATCACAGGCACGCGAGCCTGGGCGACCACCAAGTCAACTTTACAGCCGTTGCGGCTGAGCAACGCTGCAGCGGCGTAAATCTCGCGCTGTTGCTGCTTTTGCTGCTTGTGCATGGCCGTGTGGTACGCGTCTTTCGCCGCTTTTGCAACCGACGACGTGCTGGGCGTGGTGGCCACACTGGTGCCACCACCAACAACGATGGCATGGAGTGCGACGACCAGCGCCTTCCAGTTGCCTGCCAGCACGTACAGACGACGCAGCTTGGCCGTGTCCCCGTAGACGGTCTTGGCGCGCTGTTTGCTGATCGTATTCACAAGCGCCTCGACGGTTTTCGTGGCCTTTTCCAACGTTTCACGGAGCAAAACCGGGTCATTCACCACCGCTTGCTCTTCTTGTTGTGGCTTTGCCAAGACGTGACCCCCGTCGTGCTGCTGCTGCGTGCGTCGCATCCGCAGTCTCAGTTCCCTCGCGCTCATTTTTTCACGATCTTGCGCATCGTCTTGTGGACCGTTTGGGTTGGCACGTAAACACAAATCAATATCGGATTTTGTCGACCCAAATTTGGACAATGAACTGCCAAACAAAAGCACTTGACATTGGCGCCACTGGGCATGGCGGCGGAACGACGATTGCATTTGGATGGCGATGTTTTTGCGCAGCGTCTCCTGTTCTGGCGTGACCAAAGTGGACGCAACGATGCGGTTGATCTCGGTCGTCCATTGGGACGTGTGGCTTTGTTGTGGCTGCCAGGAAACAGCGTCCGCTGAGGATGAGGACAGTTTCTGCTGTTGCTTGGCGTAGGACTCGTGGAACGTGATGGCGCCGGCGATTTGGCTCTTGGCGTGGCGGAGCACGTTGTGGAAGTACCCTTTGCCACCAGTTTGCCGTTTGCGTGGTCGGCGTGAAGAAGAGGCAACCGCCGCTGGATGAGCAGCGGTGCCTCCCTTTTCATTTTCTTCTCTTCCTTCTCCTCCTTCTCCAGGTGCCTCATCCTTGACGTCTTCATCCCTTTCTCCGTGTTTTGCTTCGTCTCGTTCTTCTTCTTCTTCTTCTGCTGCTTGGTCTCCATCCTCATCATCCTTCCCGTCGTCGTGGTTCGCATCGTCATCATTTCCTGGCGCATCTCCTCCCTCTTGCTGGCCACTCGTTGGACCCATCAGCAACGATGCCAAATGCGTTTCCCACTGCGCGAGCACGTCAAGGTCGCCACGGCCGCCACGGCTGAGCAGCAATTCCGTCGCGACCTCGACGACTTCGGTCTCCAACACGGTGACCACCGCGCTCGTGGCCACGTCATGTTGCTGTGGCTGTTCAGTCTTCCCTTCTGTATCAACGGGAGCCACGATGAGCGCCATGACTTGTTTGAGGATATCCGCTGGCGCCCACGCGTTTTCTGTGGCGTCCTCCTTGTCGTCTTCCTCGTCCTCCACTTCATCGCGTGGCAGCAGCTCTGTCTTGAGCCGCTGGTGGAGCAGCTGAAGCGACACAGCACGGCGCACCAGTGGCTCGCTCTTGAGCAGCACTGTATCGCTGGAAGCATAGCAACGGCTCAGCAGCCAGTAGCAAGTGGACAAGCTCGTGCCGCAACCCGTGTACCACGCCGCCGTTTGCCAGTCTACGGTGATCTCCTCCTCTTGTTCCTTTTCTTTGTCTTTTTCTTTGTCTTGATCTTTCTTCTTCTTGTTCTTTTTGTTTGACTCGCCCTCTGGTGGACTCATAGCAGAACTCTCTTTATTCTCAGTACTGGCTGCCTTGTCATGCTGCGTTGCCTTGCCGTCTTGCTGCTTGACCATGGGCTGTTTGCCTTGCTTTAACGGTGCGGGCGGTGGCACAACAGCAGCGCCACTGGCGCCTTCCTCACCGCCACCATTACCAACAACAGCAGTAGTGGCAGTAGCAGCAGCCGCATGGTCGTGGTCGCCGTCATCAGCGGCTTGAGTCTTAGACTTGCGGTCGCGTGGTTTCCGTTCGGTCGGTTTCTTCTTCTTCTGCGCTGGATGCGGCTCTGCAGAAGCACCAACAGCAGTGATATCAGCAGGCGTGGCCTTCGCGCCGCCGCCATGCGCCATGACTGGTTTTTGCGTGGCAGTGGCGCTTTTTTTCTGGGCGCGGTCGCTTTCCTTGAACGGTTGTTGCTCTTCAGATGACGTCGCCCGCCCGCGAGGCTTTTTCCGCTCACGTGGCTTCCGCTGGCTCTTGGCGCCGTGTTGGCTCCCATCGCGGGGCGTGGTCAATGCATGGGCTCCGCTATCAGCAACGCCATTGCCAGTATCCAGCGAAGGCAGTGGTGTTGCCGTTGCGTCCGCCATGACGACAAAAACTGGAAATTGCAATTTGCCGCCCCACTGCTCGATGGACGATCCATTCCTCGAAGGGTGATATCCACGGATTCACATCCTGTGATTGGCTTAAACTATCAAGATAAACAACCAATAGAAACAATTGACAATTTGTTTTTCAATCAATCATATGGGTCCACCATCTGAACTTTTGAACTCTTTCTGTTGGCGCCAACAACAACAACAAACACCAACAAACCACGAAGGACCAAAATGAAGAGCAGCGGCAATGGGAATGGAAATGGCGGTGGAGGCGCCGTCGTCTCCTCGCAACAACAGCAGCAGCAAGTGTACTCGTTCCCTCTTCTCAAGCCGAGCGATCTCATCGCGTGTATCCGCGAGATGCAGATCCCCGTGACCGAGGAAGAGATCCGCAACTGCGACATCGCGGCGATCCGCAAAATCCTCGAAGTGTTCATTGAAAACACCATGGGCGTGTCGCGTGAAGAGATGAATCAGCCGCAATTCGCAGGTCTGAGCGTGCTCAGCTACCCGGAGCTCCACGAAGACTCGATCCCAGAGCTCACGTTTTTCCGCCAGGCCAACAAGCTCATGCAGGCCTGTGGCGTGTACGATTTTGGCATGAAAGATTTGCTGGCGCCCAACCCAAAGCGCGTGCGCAGACAACTCAGCGCGCTCATCAATTTCGCGAAATTTCGCGACGAGCGCGTCGCAGCATTTGCCGAACTCACCCGAGAAACGGTACTGTAATTAGGCTAGCCCTCGTTCTCAGTGACGGGCTAATACTAATACTAATTTCACGTTAAATAGGAAATCCTGAGCAAGCAAAAGCTCACGCTTCAAGAAGAAAACGAACTGCTGCAGCGGCAATTGCAAGAATTACTGAGCGAACAAGTCGCAGAAGAGCCTGCGATCCAGCAACTGACGCAAGACAACGCCCAATTAGAAGCCGAGATCAATGGGCTCAACAAAAAGCAAGCAGTCATGCGCCATGAAAACAACGAGCTCAAGGCAAAATACCAAGAGCTCAAAGACGAAATGGCTTCGTTCCAGTTCAATGTGATCGAAGCCGACAAGCAAATCCACGATTTGCATTCCAAAATTGTGAATTCCCCAGAACGTGTGAAAAAGGAAATTTCCCAAATCGCCATCACATTAGAAGGCGCAAAAGATGAGTTGAACGCGATGGAACGCAGGTTTCGAGAATTACAAATGTACTCCGATACCTTTACCCGGTCGGAAAAAGATATCATGAAAACCGTGGAACTCATGGAAGAAATTGAAAATGATATGAAAAAGTGTAAAGACGCCAAAGAACAAGTCAAGTCGCAGACAAAAGAGATCGACGACAATAGACGCCAAGCACTGGAAATCATCTCCCAGCGGAAGCGGCTGGAAAAATTGGCCGACCAAAAACGTGAGCATTTTGAACTGTACAAAGACGAGTCCAAGATCAAAGACCAAGCGGCCGACCAGGCGCTGAAGGGGGCGCAGGATGAGCTGCGCGTGTTGGAAAGCACCCACGCCGATGCGAATAAACGCATCACGAGCCACAAAGACCACGCGCGCGAACTGGAGCGCAAGAAGCGGGACGAGGAGCTCAAGTACCAGAAAGAGCTCCACGACTTGAAGCAAATGTACTCGCGGCTGCAAATGGCCGCGCAGTACTACAACACGCAGCTGAGCGATGCGATCCGAGGGGAGTAAGTACCGGTCAAATGAGGAGAAGGTGCCGGTAGGTGGTGGGTGTCGCGGGAGAATATTTTGATTTGATCCAATATTTTATGTTTTTTTATATATTTGTTGGCGTCTGATTCGTTGGCATTTTCTGAGTCTGAGTCTGAATTTTGGGGACCCCCATGAAAGGTCACATATGCACCGCTTCATGTGAGTCGTCGTCGTCTCTTCATACAACTTCTATCAAGGCAGTGCTCGCGGCTGAAACAGGAGCGAGTCGACAGAGGAGAAACCAGCAGAGATGGAGCAGCAAGAGGAGCAGCCCAAGCAGGAGGAGGCCAAGGAGGAGGCTGAGATCGCTACGGCCGTCCAAGGCGAAGAAGACCAACTCGACGATGGAGGAAGAGAAACCGGGTCTCAGCTTGGCAATGAAGAGCAAGAAGAAATCGTGACAGACAGCGGAGAGGAGCATCATCATCCTGCCAACGAGGAGAAAGAGCAGGAGCAGGACATTGTGTCCTCCTCCTTCTCCGAAGTAGCGCAACCGGCACCAGTCGCCGTGGCGTACTCGATCGACAACGACCCGCAACTGGACGTCTCGGCCGCGTACGAGCCCACCACGCTCGTACGGCCGCTTCAGCAATGGGAATTGGCCCGCGACCACCTCATCTTTGGCGATCTGTGTGGCTTTGACGCCGGCAAGCGCCACTGGGTCCACGTGCTTGAGCCGCCAACGACAACAACCAGCAGCAACAGCGAGCACAGTCACCCTCACGGCGGCATCCTGCTCACGGCGGCGGGCAACACCGTCCAAATCCTCACACTCGCACCGTCGCCTGACGCCGCCCAGATCCGTGGACGTGCGTCCAATGTCATCCACCGCAAGTACCTGTTCGGCACCAGCGGAAGCGGCATCGGCGCGCTCGCGATCCACCCGTCCAGAAGGTTTTTTGCCGTCGCCGAGAAAGGACGCCAGCCAGCGATCTGTGTGTACCAGTACCCGTCCACACGGGTCTGCTGCGTGCTTCGCAACGGCACCGAGCGCTCGTACAGCAGCGTTTGCTTCAGTGGCGACGGCGAGACGCTCGCGTCTCTTGGCGGCGCACCAGATTTTCTGCTGACCGTGTGGCACTGGCGCAACGAACAGACGATCCTGAGATGCAAAGCATTTGGGCAAGACATTTTCTCTGTGCGCTTTGCACCGCATGACAGCGGGTTCTTAACCACCAGTGGTGTGGGCCATATCCGTTTCTGGAAGATGGCATCGACATTTACCGGTCTGAAATTGCAAGGCGATATTGGCAAGTTTGGCAAATCCGAGCTGAGTGACATTGAAGCGTTTTGTGTGTTGCCGGATAAAAAAGTGCTTTCCGGGACTGAGCGGGGCGTGCTGTTGCTATGGGATGGCAACTTTATCAAGTGTGAGATCATGACCACCACTCCACATGAGCCGCCCCATAGAGGAAACGTCAATGTGGTCCAGTACGAGCCTGAGAGCCAGCAAATCGTGACCGCGGGCAAAGACGGTGTTGTGCGGTTTTGGAATTTCGATGCAATTGACAAGGCAGATGTGTTGCCGGATGAAAGCGTCGCGTTTGTGAAAGTCAAAAGGACGGTGGTCATCAAGAAGGGATTGGATTTGCGTGGTGTCGTGGGCTGTGGGCCGCTGCGGTACTTGGTGCAAAGCAGCGACGGCAGTGTCCACTTGTTGCTGCTCAAAGGAGCCGACAACGACGACGAAGACGGTGACGATGATCCAACGACGTATGACGTGGTCTTGGACTACGTGGCCAACCCGACCGGTGGTGGCGCGAATGCGGTCGCGTGTTCTCCGTACGAACACCTCGCGGCTTCCTGTGGCGTGGACGGCAGTGTTCGTGCCTGGGACTATGTGCATCGCGAGTTTCTCTTTTCCGTGTCCACGACGGTCTTTGCAAAAGAGGATAATGGCGAAACCAAAAGCGACTGGACAGCGCAGGCTTGTTCCATCGTGTGGGTACCCACAGCGAGTGCGCTGGTCCAAGACCCGCACTTGCCAGCAAGTAGACAAGTCGTCGTGGGCTTCAGTGACGGGCTCGTCCGTGTGCTGCTGCTCGACTTGGCGCGCAAGTCGTTTGTGCGCACCAACGTGTTTAAACCGCATAAAGCCCATGTCCGAGGGCTCGTGTTCAGCCATTCTGGCCGTTTCCTGGCCACGTCGAGTGCCGACGCAACTTTTTTCCTTTTCAAGATTGTGGCCAGCACGAAAAGCTCGAAATTGGTCAAGTTCCCACCGGAGTACGCGCCGCTGGGCTTCCAGCGTGTGGCCAGCGAGATCAAGTCGCTCGTGTGGCGAGAGGATGACGCGGCCGTGCTGCTCACACTCGCGAACGGCGCGGCCGTCGAGTACCAAGTGCCCATGGATGGCTCGCTCGAGGCGCTCGCAGAGAAACGTGGAGGCAGCAGCAGTACGACTACTGAAACGACCACCGAGACGACGACGACCGAGACGACTGGTGAAAGCGAGACCTATGAGCTCCATCTGGAAAGCCGAGCGTTCACGTCACTGGAAAGGCACCGGCCGCTGTCCACAAAAGAACTGGACGTACTGGAATCTGCGGCCACGCAGCCACAGATTGAGGACGTGGTGAAGCGCAATTTCCACGCAGTGGACGCCACCAACAGTGTCCAAGCGTATGCGGCGTCTTACTACGATGGCGACTCGATCTTGCTCAGTGTCAAGCCATCGTCGTCCACAGCTGCTGCTGGTGGTGCGGTGTCCACAACGCAGACGAGGCTTCTTTTATGTGAGTGGGGCAAATCAGTGCCCATCCACGAATTTGCGAGTGAACCCACTTGCGCGATCACCACACTGGCTCTTTCGGGCAGCGGAAAGTACATTTTGTGTGGCCTCGCGAATGGCAAATTCCAGTTGCGGACATTCGCGCAGCCGCAAGCGTTTCTCACAGGCGAATTCCACGACGGCAGCCACATTGTGGACGCACGGACCTGTGTGGCCACGTCGTTTGACGATTCGTTTGTGGTTTCCTGTGGCGCCGATGGCAACGTCGCGATTTGTCGACTCCACACGGAGAACGTGGAGCTTGGCGCGCGGTTATTGGATGAAAAGCACGACAAATTGATCGTGGAAGCGACGATCGTGGGCGAACAGGCCATGGAAAAGCAACGCGCGCAATTGGATTTGATGCAAAAGGCCGCGGCCGCGGAAGAAGCGAGAAACAACGAAGACGATGGCAGTGGTGGTGGTGGTGGTGCCAGCACAGGCGGCAGTGGGAATGGCCAAGGGACCTCCTCCAGTGAGCTGGCGTCGCTTCCAAGTTTCCACCGCGCCAAGGCGTTTGCGCTGTATCTGGAGACGCAGTTGTTGGATGATGCTGATCCATCATCGTCCAGTACTAGTTCTGGAGAGCCTGGTGTGGCCAAGGACAGCGAAAACTTTGGCGGCGTCGTGCGGCTGATGACCGACGCCAACAACACACTGGGCATGCCACTGGCCGCACCACCTCCACCAAATGGTGTGGACGCTACTGGACCGGTGCTGTCGATGCTGGAAGTGGCCGACGTCACCAATCCAAAGGACGCGTACACGATCGAAGACGCGAAACGGCAAAGCGAAGCCGACGCGCGTGCGCTGTCCACACGGTCCAAGCAGGACCGCACTCGGGACGTGGTCGAGCAAATGCGGACACAACTGGACGACCTCAAATCTCTGGACGCCAGTTACCCTCAGGAAAACCGGCTCGATGCGGACGAATGGGAAATTGATTTGGATTATGGCGATCTGTTGGTGCAACAAGGTGACCAAGCATGTGACGAAGTGAAAAAGGAGTTGGCGTTTGCCGTGGAACATGATGAGTTGCTGCTCATGAAGATGCGCGAAACGTACGTGAGCCAAGTCGCGGTAGAGCTGCTCACGCTGCATGCGTTTGAAAGCGGGTTGAAAGTGCAAAGCTTCCGCACGATGAAGATGCCGCCGCTCTTGCAGAAGCGGCTGAATGAGATCCACACCCATGACGCGATCCGCAGCAACCGCGCCACGACCATGTTGGGGCCCATAGCAGGAGCAGGCCACGGCCATATCGTCGCTGGGACAGACGCCATGGCGCAAGTGCCACTGCAACGGCGTCCGTCGGTGCTCCATATCATGGCCAAGGACGCCGAGCTGGACGAGTCGTTCCCGTTGCACGACGACGAGCGGCAGCTCATGCAGCAGCAGCAGCTGCAGCGCAGCGCCAGTGGGAAGACGGGCGTTAACCATCAACCACCAGGAGCTCCGTTGGTGCTTGGCGGCGCGCTGGTCCACGTGGAGCCCCCAGTGGCCACCGGCGCGTCGGTCCATGGCTTTGAAGCGAGGAAGCGGCTCCGTGGCGAGCGCAAAGAGCGGCTCCAGCAGTGGCTGCGCAACAAGCCAGGCGAAGACGCCGACGACCCGCGGGACCTCGTGGCGATCGCGTTTGCGCAGCGCAACATGGGCGACTACAAGCTCAAGACCGCGCCAAACTACGTGGTGCCGCAAGACCAGCGCGTGAATGCCGCCAAGAAACGCCGACAAATGGCGCTCTTAGAGGAACAAATCTACGAAGCCAAGCTCACGTTTAATGCCAAAGTGCTCGAGTTACGCGAACTCAAGCTTTTGTTGATCCAAGAAATGAAAAGCGACCAAGAAAGAGAACGGGTTGTGCACAGTGCGTTGCGACGGCTGACGGCCGAGAGTCAGCACAAACAAGAACAAGAAGAGATGATGGCGGTGGAGATCCAGCAGCTCAAATTGGAAGTGGATCTGAGCGAGTGGCCCGAGCAGCGCGAGCGCGTGAGCGACAGCGATCTGGAGCTGTACTTGCAGGACAAGACCGTGCGTCCGCACTCGGTCTTGGCCAGCAGCAGCAGTGGCCATAGCACCGCAAGTAGTAGTGGCCGCCGCAGCTCGGTGAGCCTGCCAAATGAAGTGGTGATCGACGGCAAGCGCGTCGAGCTCAGCGACCGCTCGCTGGCTGCCGTGTCCCGCAAACTCCACGACCCCACCAGTGGCACTAGCACTGGCAGTAGTGATCCAGGCCCAGGCGAGATGGCGCCATCGGCTGGTGGCATCACAACGTTGCGCGTGCGCCACGTGGGCATCGACGACTTGGCGGCGGTGCCAAGCGACTTTCTCAACAACAGCAGCCGCGCGTCCGCCAAGCATCGTCCGCCAGTGGACGACGCCGAGCTCGCGATCCGCGTGTACTTGCTCAAACAAGAGCTCACGCGGCTCGCGCGCAAGCAGCGAGACGAAATCACAGCGTTTGACGACGCTGTGGCCCATTTACGGCGTGAAAAAATGCGGCTCGATGTCGCGTTCAAAAAATGTGAGCTGAAACTGTTTACACTTTTAAGTGAATTGGTGCTCTTGGAACAATTTGAAAACCGCGAGAATTTGTTGAGTTCGAAATTGGAAAAAAGTAAAAGTGAAAAGGCACTTATTGTCGCGGAAATCCATGATATCCAAGAAAATTTGAGCCATAAAAAAAAAGATGTCGAAGAATGGAGCAAACAAGAAAAAACCATCCAAGCCGAGTTTCTCACCATGGTCAATGGGCCAAGCAATGGGGGCTCGTCCTCCTCCAGCACAACCGCCCAACATCCCAATTTCAGTGCTTTGCAAAAGATTTTCAAGAAAAAAATCAAACGGCCCAAGAAAAAAACCATTGGTGGAAGTGGCGGTGGTGGTGGACCTTCAAAAGATGGCAAAGACGGCGATGGCGGAGATCCGAGCCACGACGGTGATGGTGGTAGCGGAGCAGGAGGCGGAGGAGGAGGGGATGATGAAGATGAGGACGACGAGGACGACGACAACGACAGCGACTACGATGACGACGACGATGATGATGATGATGACGACGAAGAAGAGGATGTGTGTCCGTCTGGGTGTGACTTGCAGCTGTATGAGAAAGTGTTGGCGTTACGGGAAAAGCGCGCCGACGTGGACGACGCGATGCTGGACTTGACCAAGGCCATGGACGAGCTCAAAAAAAGCAACGACCGCCAAGTCGCCAAGCAGCGGCAAATTGACAAGGAGTTGCAGGCCACGGAGCTGGATATCCAGTTGTTCCAAAGCGAAAAGCAAATGCGGTTCAACCAGTTGGATATCGTGGTCGCACTGAGCAAGCAGCAAATCCGGTGTCTTGAAGCCAAAGGAGCGATTGGAGGAGCCCTAAGAGGAGTTGGGGGAGGACCGGGAGGAGGAGGAGGAGGCCGGTGGGAGCTGCCGGAGCAAGCCACCTCGTCGTTGGTATTTTCGGTCAAGTCTTTTGAAGCACTTGCAGAACGCATTGAGTCGCTTCAAAAGGAAAACAAAAGTTTGCGCCAACAATTTAAAGATCTCCATAAACAACAGAATTTGTTGGCGAAAGAAAAAAAAATCCAACAAGACAAAATTGCCCAAATCCAACAAAAATGCGAACAGTTGCAATTGCTCAAGTTTGGGCAATTGGTCGATATTGAATTGTTGGACAAGGCTTGCGATACGAGCCGAGTCGGCGAGCTGCAAGCCAAAGTGCGCAGCAAAGAGATGGACAGCGAGCGCGAGATCGCACGCGTCAAGCAGTCGCAGCAAGAATGCAAGTTGCAGATTCTGCGAGCCACCGAACAGAACACGGCGCTGCTCACGCGGATCGCCGAGCTGAATGCGCGCCAGTTTGAGCTTGAGAAGGAGCTCAACCATGCGAATGTGAGCCAGAGTATCTTGCAGGACGAGTCGGAGCAGGTGGAACGCGAGATGCACGAGCGCAACAAACTGGTCAAGATCGTCAAGCTCCAAGCGAGAGAGGTCGACGCACTCAAGCAAGAGATCGGGCTCTTACGCGGTAAGGACGGCAAGGTGTACGCGCCGCGTGGATGACGAAACCTTCTTCTTGTTTGGATGGCTACATTCGTACAATTGCGACAAGCTCACACTTTTTGTGTCAACCTAAAACCTGGAAATATTTCGAAATTTTGTCCAGTGTCCATGATTCAAGACCTAACCCTTTTTGAAAAGATGCATAAATCTGACCAATCAAAGCATTGGAATTTGATAAAGTGGAGCTTCTTTCAGGATCCAAGTCAACCCTGATCGCCAAGCAAAGCAAAGCCGCCACAATCATTCGCGGAGACTCGCCAATCAGGGTTCGTGGGTCGAGTTTGGAAACTGGGTGACCGGCCTGTTGTCACTGGCAACAAGCGGCGGGCCCGACCGCCTCTCTCTGTTGGTGCGATGCTGTGGTGGCTGTGCCGTTTGGTTTGGAACACCCACACACCACGTGCGATAAGTTGGTTCGCAAAAACAGCCAACAACAAGGTGCGACTGCGAGCGCGAAGCGTTGGCAGCTCCGTGGGAGATAGACGCACAGGAAACAATCCAGAATCCAGTGTTTGGCACTCGCCAGGCTCACGTCTTCCCAGCTTTTCTTGCAGCAATCCAGAGCAACCAGACACACACACACACACACAACGTCTAAGACGAGTATACAAAGCAAGGTTTGTCAGTGAATGAACGCGCACCGATAACGAGAAAGAGACTCGGCAGAGGACGCACACGAAGGCAAGAAGAAAATGATGCGAACGAAGCGACCGCGTGCGACCCACGAAGGCAGCCACAGCCACAGCCACAACCATAACCACAACCATGGCCGCACGCGCGCTATGAGTGAAGATAACATGGGCGACGACCACCTCCTGCACATGGACCCAAGTCTCATGACCGAGCGCCAACAGTTGGCGTTTTTGCTGCGAACCACCGCTCAAGAGCACTCTGGGGGCGATTCCGCGGGCACCCATTCCAGCGACAGCTCGGACGACGATATCGAGGTTCGCGCCTCCAAGAAATCAAAGAAACGGATACAAAGTACGTTTTATTTTTTTATTTTTTTTTTTGTTATGAGCGCTTCTTGACATCTTATTTGTTGTTTCTATTTTGTATTATAGAAGCCAAGACATCTCCACGAATTGCGCGCAAGAGCGAAACGACCAGTGAGGCTGGCAATGAGGCAACCGCTGCTCGGCCGCCTGCTACCAGACGTGGGCCTGGACGGCCGCCTAAGAATGCGTCCAAGAGCCACAGACCAACGATTCCCAAGTCATCTCCTCGTTCAAGGCGCCTAAGTGAGGAGGACCACCACCCAGCATCATCGTCGCCCAAGCTCTCGGGTGCAAAGCGGCTCCACGTGATGACGTCGGCGTTATCTGCGTCCGACTCGGATAACGATGACTCATCGCCCAGCAGCTACGCCAAAGTGGTGGAGAAAATCGCAGTCGTCAAGCCCAGTCCATCCAGTACAAGTGACGTCGCCCACATGGGTGTTTTCGAAGAGCATTTGAACCAAGGCGACTTCTGGAGTCTCCACTGCGCGCTGTGCTCCCAAGCGGCTCTCCCTTATGAAGCGACTTCTGAACCGCTTTTCCTTTGCACATCCTGCGACCAAAAGTACCCCACGCAACGCTCACTGGGGCGAGTATAGCTATCGGTCAATCAACTGACTGCCAAATGGGACTTCCAAGCATCAAGAAGGGAGGAACCAAGGTCAGCAACGGCACTGCGCTGGTACAGTCGCAAATCGGACCCCCATGAGTATTTATTGTCTTTTATTTCTTCTCGTTTATTCGATACCAAAAGAGATCAAAAAAAAAAAAAAATCCATTGAGCTCATCACCAGTTTTTGTTGTTCTTGTTGGCGACCAAATCGTTGGAGTTTTTGTTCTCCAGACTTCAAACACTTGTTTTGAAGAGAGCGAACCAATTTTTTGTTGTTGGCAATGCCAACAATGAAATGCCAACGATGTGAAATGCCAACTTTCCATTCCCATCATTCCTGAAGCTTTGCACCCCAAAGTCTGATTGGTCAAAATTATGACTGTACTGGCAAAATGTGGGGTTTGCTCAAAATAGAGCGCGGGACACCTCTGCGAAAATTCAGTTTGACTTGCTGACGCCCAAGCGACAAGAATCGGAAGCCTGTATTTGTGCGTGCGCGTGTACGTAAGACGCGCTTTTCGAAGTAGCGGCTGATCGCAAGGGGAGACATACAGCGTCACAGGAGGGAGAGCGAGAGACACACACGTAGAGCCATTCGTTTACAGCAATGTCACGTCCATTCCCAACCGGCAAGCCATCCGACTATGCCAAGATCAATAACGACGTGAGTACAACAACGTAGTATTGGATGGGAATTGACTTGTATCATGTTGGAGTCTCTTATTTGAACGTGAGTGTGGTTTTGGTTGGCGCCAGCATCCCGATGACGGCGGAGAGGACGACTACGTGCGCAGGGAACAGCAGCAGCAACACGTACGTGAGGAGGGATATTGCTATTGCGAACAAACGATGTGCTGCGCTCACACATTCTCTGTACAGTCGGAGCGACAGAAACAAGATGAAAGTCTGGACCAGCTCCATGTCGCGGTGAAGCGGTTAGGCGACATGAGCTTGTCCATCAGCACCGAGCTCGAGTCCCAGAATGCGTACGTTTTCGGTTACTTCAACTTGGCGTAGGTGTGTAGGCCATGGAACTGACTCAGAGAAACAAAAACAATAAAAAAACAGGATGCTGGATGAACTGAGCGAAGACACAGACAAGGCCAAGGACACGCTCGAGGCCGTGACAAAGAAAACCCAAGAGCTCATTAAACAGTCCGGTACGATGGATTTCTTATTTTGATTTTATTGTTGTTATGCCCTTCTCTCTCATCACTACTTCATGGTTATGCTTTTAGGTGGCATGAAGAACTTTATCGTGATCATCGTGCTTGTATTCATTCTACTTATACTCACGTATTTGGTCATCATGACCTAAAGAGCACTTTTTACCATAGAAACGTACGCAAACAATATACACGCTATCATTATGATGTCGTCGCGCGCCAAAAAAAATAATACGTACCATGGGCTTGCCATCGACACAAGGGAGGAGCTCTTCTCCACAGCTTGATGACGACGAAGGAGGAGGAAGGGAGGAGGGGGAGTCAGCCAGTCCTCCAATGCAGCGAGCAGAGGAGATCCGTCGCTTGCAAGGGGCAGTCTTCAGGGATGGACGACGCTTCGTTAACGAGTCTTGTCCAACGTGGTGTGTGGTGTGTGTTGTCGTGTAGTGGGCCCGTATGTTCCCTCACCATTCACACGAGCCCAAGCGTGCGTTGGGTTGGGTATTTCTGGTCGCAAGTCGGGCACAAAAAAAGCGCGTCCAGAAGTGGCGCGTCTCCAAACCGCGAGTTGTTGGGGTGGCAGCAAAGTGCACATTGTGGATCCCAAAATCCACTTCTTACATCTTCAAAAATGTGCATGTGGCTGATATCGTTGGTGCTGGACGGGCTCGTCTTCTCACGGGGCTTGGTGGCTTCTAGCACGGCCATCATGGCGGCGTCCGCTTTGCCTTTAGCCACCGTCTTGACCCGCAGTTCGTTCTTGACGACTTCCACGGTGGTCGACGCAGTACTAGTATTACTACTGCCGGTAGTAGTAGAAGTAGAAGTATTCCTATTCGAAGGAGCGGTTGATTTTTCCACGAGCCGTTTCAAATCCTCTGGCATTTGCTCGCCTGGTGCAAACTTGATCGCATTCTTTGGCGGACGCCCACGCCCACAGTACAAAACGAGCCCGCGCGGGTTTTTCAGCGCCGCCGCGATCATTTCTTCTCGCGTGCTTGCTGATTGAAGTGGCTGCGTTGGCGCCAGCGGGCTGCTTGTACTCGTACTCGCACTCGCCACTTCCGCACTTCGTCTCGCTTTCTTTGGTGCGCGTCGGTGGCGTGGCAAAGTCCCGCCGTCCGAGCTCTCGGTAGAGGAACCCGCGGATTCCGAGGACGAAGAAGACTCGTCGTCGTCGGCATTGTTTTGCGCCGTTTTGCGCAGTAGAAACGCCAACTGTTGGCGCTCGGTCATGAGACTTGGGTCCATGTGCATGAGGAAGTCCCCGTCGGCGGTGTTGGCGCCGCTGCTGCTGCTGGCGTGCTCGCCACCGACATCCACGCCAAAGCGAGAGCTTGCAGTAGTTGCACATGTGCGCGTGCGCTTGGACCGCAACGACATGGCTTGTATTCGAGTCGTTTTATTTGTTGGTTCCGTTGGCGTTGGCGTTGGTGTTGGTGTTGCCGTTGGTGTTAGTGTTGCCGTTGGTGTTGGCGTTGGTGTTTGCCGTTGTTGTGCGAGTCCGCTGTTCAGACCCCGAGCCGTTGTGCGATTGATCGTTGTTGTCGGCTGTTGGATGGTTAGACTGACCGCCTGGGATGAGGAAAGGAAGTTGATGTTGGGCGCAGTTGGAAAATCGTTGGCGTGTCTGTCGATCCACCTTGGATATGGACTATCCGATATGGGGATTTGTTGGCGCTTTTAGACGTTCCAGAGCGACTTCGGTCGTTTTTGCTGTTTCCACTTGTTTTTTTTTGTGCGAGTGCCTGAATCGTCAGAGTTCCAGAGACAAGCTCCGTCTAAAATCTCCAACAGGTTTCCACTGTTTGAGGTTTTTTCGATTTTTGGTTCCAACAAATTCATGGCGAATCACACGAGTGACTCATCTTATCCCACACAGTGACCACGTTCAAGTTCTTGTTGTGTGTGTGAATCGCTGGGTGTTCCCACACAACAGACAGGCTGCCGTAAACCTGATGAGCCGATGACATGACATGCAAATTTCCAAGTTGGAGCGTCAAAATTGCATGTTTGGCGCAAGCCCAAACCCTTGCGGAGCTTGAACAAGAGCGACTTGAATTTCGCCGAGTCCAGTTTTTCTTCTGATCACGAAAATCTCCAGTTTTTTTGTTGCTCCTGGAAAATGGAATTTTGTTTTTTTTCTCGATGGAACTGTATGGATCCGGTTAAGTTCGCACTTGTCCACTTCAACATCCCGCCATTTTTCGTGTTCTATTTTCCGCACACTCTTGGGCTCAGGTAAAGTGTATGAGCTCCTACTGATGTGCATACAGACAGCACACTGACAGCTACAATGCCCAAGATCCTGGTTCCCATCCAGAGGTGGCTCACCAACGGATGGCATCTCTACGAGCAGCTCTATGTGAGCCATCGTGGCATGTACTCGCTCGAGCGTTTGCACTTGTTCCAGCAGTACCAAGCCACCAACGCCAAGTCCAATGTCCGCGTCTTGCTGGTGTGTTTGCTGACGCCCGTACCGGCACTCGCGTTCATCATTGGGCTCGAGGCGATTCCGTTAAAGCCGCCCAGTGCCGGGTGGAAAGCGAACGACACGACGTGGCTTCGTCTGTGGCTCTTTGGCGTTGTGATCACGTACTGTCTGCTCGCGCAGGCTCGTGAGATGGTCGTGGGCTTGCCGCTGTCGGCTCGCCAGGCTCTGGTTGTCTCGGTCGTGACGGCCACCGGGTACGTGGCGGCCTTTGTCCTCACGGTGGCACTGTGGAAGTTCCCGATGCCATTCGGCACGGTGATAGGCGTCGTGCCATTCGTGTGCTGTCTCTTTGCCACACTGCTTGTCGTGCTTGGGCCAGCCAAGCTGCGCGAGATCCAAGGGCTCAAGAAGAAGCCACTCGCTATCTATGGCAGGATGGTCATCGCGCAGTGTTCGCTCGCGTTCGTGTACCCGACGTACAACGCGATCTTTGTGGTGCTCAATGCCACGCAACAAACGCTTTTCTTGCTCTTGTTGCCTGTGATCAAAATGGCCATGAAAAACGTGGTCGCCTGGATCACCGTGGACACCGAAGACTTGATCCCGGAGCTGGCGCTGTTCACTGTTGAGCTGTTCCATGCACTGTACTTGGTCACGTGTATGCAGAACGCTGGCTCGGCCGTGACCACCGTGGCGATCGTGGCACTGGACGCAGTGAATTGCGTGCGCTCGTTGCGCAGCGTGTACAAGCAAACGTCGCTTGTCCACGACCTCCAGAAACGCCACACCAGTCCACGAATCCAGCCACGACATTTGCTGGATCTGGTGAGGCAAATTTGCCATGAGCAAAGCCTCACGCAACAGCAAATGGCACCACACGTGAGGCTTCGCACGGCCGCTCGGTACCGTCTGGGCATGGTGGACACCGACTTACTGCGAGCGTTCAAGCCCGTCGTGGATGACCAGCCATCTACTAGTACGCACGAGTCTGTGCTCGCTGTCCAAGGCCGACAGCTGACCAAATTTCTTCTGCGGGCCGCTACCATCGTCCACCCTATCACTGTGTATCCTATGCCAACAAAGAAGCTCGCACAGATCATCCCTACGGTGGTGGTTCCTGTAGGCTGGCCACCTCCAACTGGGACGACCACCGGATACCACCGATCGACGACGTCGCTGGCGGTCGACTTGATGACCACTGACGAAAAGCAGCAGCTCGTCCAGCAAACGCTCAAGATGCTTTTCCACTGTGAATACCTCGTGCTCACCGAGTACATTGAGTGTGCGATGCCACTTGTCTATGCGGTCTACTTGGCCGTGCTGTTCCATCTCCACAACGCCCAGTTTTACGTCCACACGCGGCAAATGACCCGTGAGACTTTGGACAATACACTGCTGGTGATCTTGATCTACGCGTCACTGGAATTGGTTTCACTGGTCGTGCTCCATATGATTCTGAAACATAAATTTGGACTGAGTGCGTTCCATCAACTGGCGTTTGTGCTGGAAACCCAAATGGGCATGATCCAAAGCAAGATGCTTGTCTGGGCGCCGTTCATTCTCCAGTTTACACTGATCCATTGCGGTACGAAAGGTGTTGTTGGTTGTATGGATATGGATACAAATGATTGACTCCGGATACTGTACGCTTTTCTGTTAGGTGTCGATTTTACCTTCAAGTTTGATTCCCAGTTGCCCACGACTGATCATGCACCTACTACAGATGCTGGACGATGAAGGGCTCAGTCCATACATGTCGCAGATTGAATTGCAAAAATGCACGCGCTCTCCGATCAGCGAGCCAGGGTTTCTGTTGCGCAGCGCCACAGTTGCAAGCCGGCGCACACAAGTGACCCTGAATGACTTGACCAAAAAGCAGCAGCTCAGAGCTGGAAGGCACCTCGCTGATTGTGCTTCATGCGATGCTCAAGCGCTGATTCCAGCTCAACACGCTCCAGTGGGGCGGCTCCACCACCTTGCTGGACGAAGATGGACCGGCGTGCTGCTGCTGGCAAAAAAAAAAAAAAAAAAAAAA